>JAIGNY010004586.1:1877500-2010000 GCA_020152595.1 Chiridota heheva
AGTCTGCCACACAGAACCTGGCTGCTCTCCTTTGATTAGATTCAAGTTTATCCACATCGCACTGGTGTTGGGGGTCCCAGACTGCTGATGCGTACTCAAGTACTGGCCTGACAAGAGCTTTATAAGCAGCGGATTTAACGTCAGTGGGACAGTTTGAAAGGTTACGTTTTAACAGGCCAAGTACAGACTTAGCTTTCTTGGTTATGTTTTGTATATGTTTATCCGATCTAAGTTTATTATCAATTTTAACACCTAGGTATGGGTGGGAGTTGACATATTTTAGTGGCTGGTTGCATAAGGTATAAACAGGTGATTTAAAGCATTTCTTAGAGAAAATTGACAAGATGTAGCATTTAGAGGGGTTGAAATTCATTTGCCATTTGTTTTGCCATTGTTCAAGTTTGTTAAGATCATCTTGGAGGATTTGTTGGTCAGAGAGGTTATCAATTGTTGTCATTTACATATAAAAGGAAAAGTAATGGACCCAAAACAGTACCTTGTGGTACACCGGATAAAACCTGTTTAGAATCAGAAATTTCACCACCACAGACAACACGCTGGATGCGGTTGTTGAGGAATAATGCAAACCAGGCCAGGAGATTTCCATCAATGCCATAGGTGGAAAGTTTGGATAACAGGCGCTGGTGTGGGACTTTATCAAAGGCTTTTGAGAAGTCAAGAATAGCCATAGAGATGTTACTGTTTTGGTCAATATTGTTAAGAGGAGTTGTGTTTCAGTCTATCTTTTGGCACGGAAGCCATGTTGTAAATCAGTTAAGATATTATGCTCATCAAGAAATTTCATCACATGTGAGTGGAATATATGCTCAAGGATTTTACTACAAACGCAAGTGAGGGAAACAGGTCTGTAATTAGCTGGGTTTTGTTTATCACCTTTTTTAAAAACCCTACATATGTTTGCTTTTTTCCACTTGTTAGGGATAGTACCATTATCGACAGAGGTTCGAAAGAGATCAGTTAGAATTTCATAGAGGTCATCAGCGCGTGTTTTTAGAAACCATGGTGGTATTTGGTCAGGACCTGAGGCTTTGTTGGGGTCTAGTTTATGCAGTTGCTTTTTGACAACTTCTGGGTTAATTATAAGTTGGTTTATTTCGCTGTTGGTGAGTGTTTTAGTAACAGGGATTTGGGAGGTGTTCAGTGTGCAATACTGATCGTGATTGAGAGTCTAAACCATAATAGAAGTAGGCCTAAGTAGTAAATCCTTAAACTTACCTCTTTCTCATAGAGAGTTTGCAAGTTAGAACAGTGCCAGAATGAGTTTTGATATCACATAATCTACAAAACTTAACAAAAGTAATGCAAGATGAAGAAGAAATGCTTGGTAGGCCTCTCCAACAATGATGACATTGAACTTGTTCTGACTGTTGCAGTGCCGTTAAACCTCAACAAATAAGTGGAACTTGAACAGCTGAAAATTTCATTCAATTTTTATTTGAAAGTTATTTGATTCCAGGCGCAGAGTACATATTAAAATATTGCAATGAAATACATTTCTCAAATTAAACATAAGGCTGCACAGTATTCACCAAGCACCAGTAAATACTGGTATGGTAAATGGCCTGAAGTTTGTGCAGGCCCGAAGTCCAAGCATAGCCGAAGTCCGTGCAGTCTCGAACTGCATGCAGGCCCAAGTGCTTGCATGCCCGAAGTGCTGAAGTTTGTGCGCGCCCCAAGTTTGTGCACGCCCCAAGTTTGTGCACGCCCCAAGTTTGTGCACGCCCCAAGTTTGTGCACGCCTCAAGTTTGTGCACGCCCGGAGTGCCGAAGTTTGTGCAATCCCGAAGTTTGTGCAATCTCGAAGTTTGTGCACGCCCATAATTTTTGTGTACACCCAAAGTTTGTGCACGCCAATAATTCTGCTACTTCGACAAAAAAAACCATCAAACTCATGATTTCACTTGTTAATTTGAGACATTTTAAATAGACCTGACTATATTTTCAATGAATAAGCACTTTGGAAATGAATATTTTCCAAATTCTTTCTTCCCTTTTTTCTTACGTTCAAGCCCGTTTACACGGTACTGGTACAGCTGCTGAAAGTTGAATATGTTTGTGATTGGTGCACGAACTTAGGGGTATTCACGGTTTGTGATTGGTGCACAAACTTTGGGTATTTACAGTTTTGCTGAAGGAAACAAAACTGCTTTTTTCTTTGATGAATATCTGGATAAGTAAATATCAAGCTTCTGTGAATTTATCATGGATATAATAAGGATATATAAAATAATTTATTTATCTTTCTGAGGACAAAACGATTTTTTTTTTTTTTTTTTAAATTCCTTAGCTGCACGATCTTCAGACCCTTAATGTACTTCAAAAGTACCAAAGTAGTCAGTACCGCACAGCGTTAATTAGAATTAATCCTCATTTATTTCATTTTTGTGTCCTTTTATATGCTATATCTCTCTCTCTTAGTTTTGTTTTAGATACAGTGGTGCACAAATTGTGAAAAGAAGATTAGGGCACTGATTACTGTTTAGAAAAAGCACTTTGAAGAAGAGAAATAAAGCTTCTGTATCTACCCCTGCTTCAGTGATCCCATGCATTATAAACTAACCTTTCTACTTCATTGTAATTTGTGAGAAAAGTATAAATATGGAAGGTTGAATAAAGTTAGAAATATGGAAGAAATGTACAGATACGATCAGGAATACAAAAAAAAAAATTAGATGGGTGGGATGGGGTAGCATGAGTGGCACATGCTCACTCAACAGCTACAGTTGTGGCAGACATGTAACAAATGCATCATACTATAAGTAGCATTCGAATGTTTTTTCTTCTTCACAGAAACAAAGCGTTCTTAGTTATGTTACATTAGTAATGTTCTATCTCTTTTGCCTGTGTATGTGCCTCCACACTGCCTCCACACTTGCCTGTTTTCAAATGAATATAATCTGTTATGATGCTACTATATTTCCATTTGTTGAGATGATGGAATATATTAAAAACTGCAGAATATTCATAAATATATGGAAATTAACAAAAAAAATCCTCTATTCGGAAAATAGAGATTTAAAACTAATATATTTTGGGGAAATAAAAAAAAATCCAATTTTTCCAATCACAATTTGTGATTTGACCAACCTTTGCCAAATTGACCTGGCATTTCAAAATATTGTGAGGCGTCACCATCATCTTGGTTAATACTTGTTACCTGATTTTCCAAGAAAATACTCAACAAATTGCACAAAAGACTCGACTTTTGCAGGGTTAATACTGAGATTAACCTACATTTGATGATTTTTCCTAGTTTTGAGGCTTGACATAGAGGCATGATGATATTATGATAAAGGACTTGTTGTATTCCAGGATTCCAGATTGCAATAAAGGATTTGACATATGTCCTAGATGCAGTGAAAGATAAGTAAGTATTATAGTCTAACTCTGAAAATTGGTATTATCAATCAACCATGAAAGTTATTATTTAAATATTATGAATTTTTGTGGTTTAATAAATTATTGGTTCTATTTGTTTTTGCAGTGGATTCAGGCAGAACCACCAACCAACAAAAGTATTGCCAACCTGTTAGCTCAGCTTGTACAGTTCCAGGAAGATGCATTTGGGAAGCACATCAGTAATCCAGCCCTCACACGTCTCCCAGTAAGCTTCTATTTTTGCTTAATAGGGATGTACATTTCAGTTTACTTCATTACATGATAAATAATGTCATCAATTATTTGTTTATGATTGAAGTACTCACAAAAAGAAATGGAGCTAGTATTGATAGTACAGTACATAAAGGCTTTTACACTTCTCATAGGTTTAATGTATTTCATATTCTAAACAGAGCATGCTAGAAAATTGTAGTGCAGTGGCTGTATTCCAACTTTTTTTCAACTATTTGTGTTAGGAATGTTGGTTCTCTTTAGAACTAATAGAAGGAAAATTGCTTCTGAGCAGTCTGCCCAAGGTGTATGTGCGTAATGTTATTTGTTTTCATACAGCTTTCTGTAAGAATTGATCAATGCATGCTTTCCTTTATTGTAAAGTGTGTTACATAAATGGTAAACCATTGCATGTAAGAATCAGCATCACTTGTCATATGATTTCTCCATTGTGCTTAGATGAAGTGTTTGATGGACTTCAAGGCTGGAGGTGGTCTCTGCAATATCCTTATGGCAGTCTACCGATTCAAAACTGAACAAGGACCGTAAGTCATGTTACACCTTTATCTTTATTGTATGACATGATTTGGTATTGAAAATTATTTGATCATTTTGTTATGTAGAGAAAATCTTAATATAACTTAAAAATATCTGATTTTTTAGGATTCCTCAATGGCAAAATATTTTTTTGATAATCTTTCATGACGTTTTGTTGTATGCTTCTCTAAGAAAACTATTTCAAGTCTTATTTGTTATATGTGATGAAATGTCTTATGTAGATCAAATAAAGCAGCAAACTTGTAGAAATTAGTATGAGATTGAAATTGTTATTCCTTGACATTCTTAACAGGAGACGGTTTGACTTCCAGTCCCCGTCTCGAATGGATCGTAATGTTGAGATGTTCATGCAGATCACCAAGTCATTAGTCCAGAACAAGTGTATGACATTACCACAGGTGTTTATTGAGGAGGATGTTGATTTGAAGCTTGCTGGCAAACTTAAAGATATTGTTAAAAGACATCAGGTATTGTATCATATACTTTATTATATCTGTACAATATCTGGTAATTGATGAGCCAAAGATATCTGGTAGTCATTTACCTTAAATCAACAAGATAATGAGAATTGATTTCAGAAGTGTTAGTCCTGAAATTAAGATTTAGATAGTATAGTCAAGGAAAAGAGAAACATCAACCTAGATACTCATTTTGTCATACTATCTTACCATTTTCAAGAATGCAAAATAAAATTGAGATGAAATTGATTGTTTGTTTATTTATGTACTGACTTTCCTCAAAATTATTCTCATCATAAAATATAATTTTGATGATCAAATTCTCATATAGTGTTGTAAATTTTAAGCAGAATCTATTCATCTATTGGAGGGTCTGTCTCATATGACAGTTTTTCATAAATGAAAGAATGCACAATTTAAAATGCTTTTTTCTTCTTTTCAGGGAAATGTTGTAGATGATCCTGAAAATGCTACTCATATAGTGCACAAACTTCCACCACCTCTTGCAGAGGGTAAGTTGAAATCATTTGATCTAAGTTAAACAAAGAATGGACTAATCTGTGAAACTGATTCTTTACCTTAGCCAGATTATCATGTGTCTCGGATACTATTTTCAGTCAGCCCATTAGTTACTTTTTACCTATTTTGTTTTTATTTTTTCTCAATGGATTCAAATAATTAGATAATCAGTTCTTTCTTAGCTTCAGTGTTCTTTGTTCCCTGCAACTGAGGTTCGCTTTTAGATTTGAAAGAAAATTTAACTTGTGTTCTAAACGAAATCTGGAATTGGCTCTAGCCCTACCACTAAAAAACACTTTAAATTTGAATGTTAAGTCTTAAAATAGCTTGTTAGACTGAAATAATACAGATTCATGGTTTATCCATACCTTGAACATATATTGAAATAAATTATTGCCAATTAATTTTGCTGCATTTTGAGCAGTTTTGCTGAAACTACAAACTTCCTGGTCTTATATTTGAACATGACTGTTGAAAATAAAAAACATTACTCTCTTGTTCTCAAAGTTTGTGATCAGTGTTGAAGTGATGTCGATACAAATGCCATCATTAATGTGTGTTCCTGTACCCAATATTTCATACATCTTACCTGATCTCTCAGCATAAGTTTTTGTAGGAAGTCAGAGATTTTTGAGAAGAAATGTTAATCTGTTTTCTGTCATTTTGATATGTAGGTGATGAGTTTTTGAGACCTATTCTTCGTCGTGACCGCTCGGTGCTTGTCCATTGGTGGTACTATCCTGACTCATATGACTCATGGGTATCCACAGCTGATTTTGCATGGGAACCAGAGAAATATACAGAGGAGGAAACACCCAAGAGAGTATGTGTCCAAAAGTTTTTTTTAGAGATTAAAATTCTAGTTTTGGAAGTATTTGTAAGCTATATAATGTTAGTTCTGTTTGCTATTGTTACTAGTTCATTACTTGTGACAGGGTGTTAAACCCTGAGAAACACTAAGACTGAACCTTATCTTTATCAGATGTGGTGCTTAGTTTGTGATATTCTCATATGGGCTGAAGAAATGTCATTGTAATAGCTTTAGTTGATTAAGTCAAGAGTGTTTGCAGCTTTGAATTTTTAATAAACTATTATGGGTCGTTCATTTTCGGCTGTTATTGTAGAGACTAGTGGTAGTTTGTGATTATATTAAAAGAACAGAAAGTTATTAGGAGAGCGTTCTTCAAATGATATACAAAGCTGTTGGGAAAATCCGTCGATCTTAAAGGGAAATAGTCAATAAGCAAAAAAAAAAAATGTCTTTTTTATGAACAAAACATTTTTTGCTATTCCCGTTTTCCCCATGGTTATAACTGGCAGAACTGGCTAAAATACCACCTGGACCCTTCCAAAGCAGGCCTAAAGCAGACCCCATGCTAAAGGTGCTCGTGCATTTGCTTGTTCATGTTTGAGTTGTTGCTGATCAAGTTTCCAAGATTTTGTTATCAACAAATCATATGATGTAGTATGCTGTTTTGAAAGCATTATTAAGAACTTATTGTAGTTCTATCAATTTAGATCTTCAAATTCAGCCAATAATGACTTCTGGGATATTTATCTCACCAATTTATTCATGGAGGGTGTGACTAATTTGAAAATCATGGACAGATTCATTCTGCTTTCTTTCATGAATAAAAGAATGAATTTACTTTTAAAAAGTGGAGAGCTTCTCATATGATTGTCCAATTCTCTAATAATTACTTCTGAGTATCCCCAAAAGGTGTGGATTCTTTAATTAATGAGGGAGTTTTTGCTACTTTAATGATTTTTAAATAGATATTGAAAGAATCTGGGTAATTTGACCTCACAATGTCCTTATAGTTCACTCCAGACCATGGTAGGGTGACATTGATTGCAACACATAAATGTATTGTTTTCATACTAAAATTTATGTCATGTTGTAACTGCAATTTTCTGAAGAAATTGCTCATAGGTAAGATACAAATATTTCAAGTTGTCATTTATTTTACAGACATTGATGAATCAAAGGTGGGTTAATTGGTCATGACTATCTGTCAAAGGTGGGTTAATTGGTCATGACTATCTGTCAAAGGTGGGTTAATTGGTCATGACTATCTGTCAAAGGTGGGTTATTTGGTCATGACTATCTGTCAAAGGTGGGGTAATTGGTCATGACTATCTGTCAAAGGTGGGTTATTTGGTCATGACTATCTATCAAAGGTGGGTTATTTGGTCATGACTATCTATCAAAGGTGGGTTATTTGGTCATGACTATCTGTCAAAGGTGGGGTAATTGGTCATGACTATCTATCAAAGGTGGGTTAATTGGTCATGACTATCTGTCAAAGTTGGGTTATTTGGTCATGACTATCTGTCAAAGGTGGGTTATTTGGTCATGACTATCTGTCAAAGATGGGGTAATTGGTCATGACTATCTATCAAAGGTGGGTTATTTGGTCATGACTATCTGTCAAAGTTGGGTTATTTGGTCATGACTATCTGTCAAAGATGGGTTAATTGGTCATGACTATCTGTCAAAGGTGGGTTAATTGGTCATGACTATCTATCAAAGGTGGGTTAATTGGTCATGACTATCTGTCAAAGTTGGGTTATTTGGTCATGACTATCTGTCAAAGGTGGGTTATTTGGTCATGACTATCTGTCAAAGATGGGGTAATTGGTCATGACTATCTATCAAAGGTGGGTTATTTGGTCATGACTATCTGTCAAAGTTGGGTTATTTGGTCATGACTATCTGTCAAAGGTGGGTTAATTGGTCATGACTATCTGTCAAAGGTGGGTTAATTGGTCATGACTATCTATCAAAGGTGGGTTAATTGGTCATGACTATCTGTCAAAGTTGGGTTATTTGGTCATGACTATCTGTCAAAGATGGGTTATTTGGTCATGACTATCTGTCAAAGGTGGGGTAATTGGTCATGACTATCTATCAAAGGTGGGTTATTTGGTCATGACTATCTGTCAAAGGTGGGTTATTTGGTCATGACTATCTGTCAAAGGTGGGTTAATTGGTCATGACTATCTGTCAAAGATTGGTTAATTGGTCATGACTTTCTGTCAAAGGTGGGTTAATTGGTCATGACTATCTATCAAAGATGGATTAATTGGTCGTGACCTATGAACAAGCAGCTAAAATGAACCTTGATATTTTCCCTTCTTCAGGTAAATGCAAAGTGGCTGTTAGATCTAGATGAGTTTAATGAATGGATGAATGAAGAAGATTATGAAGTTATTTATGAGGTAAGAAATTGTGTAAAGAGCTTTGCGGTTGTAAAACTTTGTATGAAAATGTATAATGTAATGTAATATCAGCATGGTTATTAAACTTGATGCTACATTGGTTTTTGTTTTAATGATTAACCTCCTCACAACATGTTGATGTATCTGCTCATCCCACCAACAAAGTAAGGAACAGGTAATGTTTTCCTCTGCCCTTTCACCAAGTTATCTGAAGAAGCAATGAGTAGATTTTGATCAGCTTCGGAGTGGCTTTGATATTACCAAAAAAAGAAGTGACTGATTTTGGGGTGTAATAGGGGTAGGGTATGTAAATAACATGGCAGAGTTTTCAGGGTGGTGGAGGTTTTAAATTTCAACATTAGTTAATTATCAATTTATGTCGTCTAATCAAAGTGAGATCAGTTCCTCCCATTGCTGCATCTTATCATCGTGAAACTCTGGGCACTTTCTTGATATATTTTTTAAATGATTATTTGTAAAAGCAAACAAATACCTCTATTGATTAATTTTTGTATTATTAACTCTTTATACCCAATGATCATAGTGACATTACATGTCTTTAGACAAATTGCATCTCTCAGTGGTAATGTATATTGGCAATTAAAATAGCGTGGAATGTAACCAAAGATTATGACACAAACCCTTTGCAGCCAATTGATATGAAACGGAAAGTTTAATATTTAGACTGAAAATGGTGCCCTTAAGTGGTGTATAATTGGTAGTGTTTTAAGTTGTATGTATTGTAGTTAAATAATGTTTTGCATATCATATAGGCTGAGAACAACACTTTGAATAGGTTTTTTCTGTCTGAGGTTTTAGTTCATCGACAAAAACCTCTCTGAGGTCGCAATTTTTGCTGTTCTATTTACAAATACTCTCTAAGAACTAACCAATAATCTATCAATTCATGATCTTAGATGCATATTTGAGTCTTTTTGGTATTTTTATTAGTATTTTGTTATTTGAAGATTTCTTGCACTTTTCTGGATTGTAATATGTGATATTATGTTCCAATTTGTATTCCAATTGCATCACCTTTCTCCGCAACAGCAATTTATTCCACCTGATCTAAACCTCCCTTTCCTTCTCCTTTCTGCCTTACCTTCCTCATCTTCCTTTTATTACCTTAACTTTTTTCCCTTATTCACCTTCTCTCCCTCCTTCCCTCTATCCCACCTCTCTTTCCTCTCTGTCCTAACTCAAGCACCTTCGTTTTAACCCTCTTGGCACATTTGACTCCGACTGTTGCGGTGCTGTTAAACATCAACAAACCAAACCAAACCATTTTGTATGTTTTTCAGGAAGATGAAATAGAGTGTATTGGACCATCCTCTGGCCGAACCACAAGGAAGGCTTACAGACCTGACGGTGATGACGTAAGTATTCATTCTCTGGCTTGTTTCAGTCTTCAATGTCATTTATTTTCATCTTTTATTATCATACATTTCCCACCCCTTTATACGGCTTTAAGCCGGCAGCTGAAACTTGATTCCATGCGCTTGACTCTCTTTCGAAACAATTGACTTAAAGGATGATATTATTCTGTTATGGAAATGCTCCGAGAAGGTGTCACCATACCGATTTGAATTCTGTTAAATAAGTTGGAGAGAATATAGTAAGATTTGAATGTGTAACTTTTTGTATCTCAACTTTGTGGTCTCTCAGCACAACCATCTTAGCAATTTGTTCTTTTGAAGTAAATGTTACAGACTTCTGTAAAGAAAAACAATCTGTCAATGGTTCTTTTCATGCATTTGCAGTGCAAGTATAAGTCACATGTATATTTAACTTAAAAAGTATATAGATGTGTAGCAGCAACTTGGGCTAAATTGCTTTAAATCCATGAAAATTTCATCCAAATTGGGTAAAAATTAAACATTTTAGAGCATTTTGAATTTTTAGGCCAAAATATGCCAATTTTTTGTTCTCTTTAAGTTCCTCTTTTGATGTATGACAGGGTGGAAGTTTGTATTCCTTATGTAAATCCTTTTATTTTTTTTAATTGCTACTCAAGCTTTTCAGCTATCCGCCTGGTCATACATCACAAATTTAACATAAATTATGCATTTACTGCAAATTGCTGAAACTTTAATCAGTCATAATTCAAAACTATACGTGCTATTAACAAGATTTTAAGACTGTTGCGTTTTGAATTTAAAGCTCTTTCTCTTGGGCTAAACATCTCTAGGCGTCCACAAACCTTAAACCCTTACTCTACCATGCGGCAATAATATCACCGTTTTGGGTGCTCCCTCTTTGGTCCCGCCTCCCGAGCGCATTTTTAAAAAGTGCTGGTAGAGTAAGGGTTAATCAACCGGCAACAAATGCGCCAATTCGAAAATATTGGCAGCATGGTCCCGGTGGGCGGCCCAGCGGTTCCCGGAAGAGGAACGGGCCCGACTTGGCTGCCTGGAAGACAGAGGACCCTTCAATAAGTACGCCTTGATTAACCCTTACTCTACCACGCGGCGATATTATCGCCGTTTAGGGTGCCCCATCTTTGGTCCCGTCTCCCGAGCGAATTTTCAAAAAAGTGCTGGTAGAGTAAGGGTTAAGTACTTCTGTGATGTAAAATGGCCAAAAGTTTATTAGCTTCAACAATGCTCAGAATGAATGCTGTGGTTAGTAATTTGTATTTAAATACAGTATTGTTTTTGGTTAACTATTCTGGTTGTGTGTTGCTTGTAGACATTTTCACATCTGGAAAATTGTAAGGGAATTGCAGGTTGACAAGTAAATCAGGCATGTGTTAGAGAAGCAGTCACATAGACTTTTTTTTTTTTAAACTGGTTAAGAACACTAGTTTGTACCAGCACATCAGGAGTGAGGATCTTATTTAAAATAATCCATCACATTAGAAGTGATCTCTCAAAATCTCGTTACATGATTGGTTTAAATGCATTTGTATATTGATTGTTGGCAGACGTCACCGAGTCCAAAACCTGAGAGAGGCAGAGCTGCTGCTAACAAGAAAAGGAAAAGGTCACCCTCACCACCTTCCCGAAAGAGAAAAACGTAAGTAAAATATTAAATAAAATAGAAAACTAGTTCTCAAGAAAATGTAGAGATCATTTTGTTACTGATGATATATATTGGTAATAGGTTTATGAACGTAAATTAATTTGAGTATTTCTAAAGGACTTGTGATCCTGTAGTAAGAAACTGTTTAAAGTATATTTGCAATACCTTGTTTCGATCGGAAGAAATACTCTCTTTGATGATACAACAAGCACTGATGAATGAATTAGCTTATTCAGTGTAACTTTTGTTTCCTGTGTAATTTGCAGGTGAAAATAAAAAAGTCCCATCTAAATGTCACAAAGTACATATATATTAATATTCCATCAAAATTCTATTTCATTTCAGCTGATCAATTTCTTGATCAATTTGAATTACACTATTTACTATATTAATGGTCATCAGCCATGTTGAAGCCAGTGCACCACAACTGGTTATTAAAGGCCGTGGACATTGACTTGGTTGTCGATGTTATGTTTGCCGTACGTTGTACCTGTGTTCTCGTCCGGGTCGTATTAAGCGTTTCGTGATAGCATTGTTACTATCATAACCGAATACGCAGGCGAAGACCCCGTCATTGTAATTGTGTCTTCACTCGTCATCGTCGTCGAGCTATGTTGAAAGTAATATGGGAAGAGTTACTGTTACATATCCACAAAACCATTATATTGATTTTTCTACTCATTGGGCAAACAGGGACTTTTTAATTCACCTGCAAATTACACAGGAAACAAATGTTACCCTGAATAAGCAAGTGCATTCATCAGTGCTTGCTGTACCATCAAAGAGAACATTTGTTACAGAACAGAAGAAGATATTGCAAACAATTTCTTTGAAAATCATAATTTAATTGATTATGGTATATCCAACATTTCAGTATTTTATCAATTGAAATCAAGAGCAGTATTAGTTATACAAAAATCTCTTAAAATTTGACCGTGTTACAAGATTTTGAATTTGGTAGATCAAATTTGAGAAAATTTCTTACATTTTCAGTTTTATAACTTTTCATTGCATTATTTGAATTCAAATTTATATAGAGGAGAATCACTTAAGTTACTTCCAATCAATGGGCTTCGTTTAACTTATTAAAACAAAATTGTAATTTGTGGAACTTTGAGCAGCTATAACTAGGAAATATTGTTAAACAAAATTTCACAACTATTCTTTACAGTATTTTATTAAAACAATAAATATTTGTGTCACTTGTCCATTAAGCTTTGTAATCAGTGACATACTTTTATTATTTTGCATTTTTCCTACATGAAATTCTTCTCTTTAAATTTTTTGTCAGGTAATATTTGTTTTAAAACATAAGCATTCCTTTCCTCTTGGGATAATGTGTCAATTATGATAAATGTAATTGTCATTATCAGATTGCTCATTTTTGCATTTAATAGCTTAAGATATTTAGGCTAGGTTCTTTTTTGTTGCAAACATGCATCACGCTTAATTTTTGAAGAGAAAAGATCGGTTTTGACCTTGAGAGACAAAATATATCATTTATTTAAAAGGCTTCTGACTGCTGACATTATTAAATTGAAAAGAAGCCTTCCAACAGATATTGTATGCTTTTGTATGATGCTATGTGCTGCTCTGAAGCAAATAGATTTTACCCACAGATAACAAAATTGCTTTCATCAGAAACATTTAATTTGTACATCGTGAGTTTACCATCTTTGGTTGAATATACAAAATACAGGGAGCGCTCTCTTTGCACTGTCATTCATGTTACTGGGGATTTAAACACAGTGATCCCTCTCAATGTTTACTTTAATTAAAGGTTTGTATTTATTGGTGGACAATATTATGAGTGTGTTTAAAAGAGTGATTCATGTCATTTGTCAGGTATTGTCATGATATAATGTTGAAATGAAGAGTGAGCTTTTTAAGCAATGTATGTTTCGCACAGAGGAGAGAATTGGATAAGTTATCTATTTGTTTGAAGAACAACCTTTGCTTTCTTCTCAGCGGTCGAAGTCCAGGACCTGGCGCAGGTAAGAGAAGAGGCGGCCGAGAGGAAGAAGAGGATCTGACCAAAGACATGGACAATCCACCCTTGGTCCCTGCTGTGGAGGAGGTGCAACTGCCAAAGACAAGTAAGTTCATGCATCACATGATTAATTAGGGTGATATGGACAAGAAAGCTGTTTTTAAGTTTTAAAGGAAGTAACTGATTAAGGTAAACTAAGCTAGATTACTCAAAAGTTACTTGAAAGTTACATATTATTATATACTTACTTAGTTGGTTGAAGAAGATATTTCAATTATTATTTTTTCTTCTAAATTGCAATTATTATTTTTTCTCCTAAATTTTAATTATCATTTTTTCTTCTAAATTTGTTTGTTGGAAATTTTATCATGATTTACAACTTTACTTTTCTGATTATCTGCCTTTATTTTTGGTAATGAGATGTAGAAAGTAGCATAATCAAATAGGGCTGCTTATAATTTTTTATGTACATACTTCTAGGAATTTTAGTTACGGAATTTTGTTTAAGGAATTTTACTTAAGGAATTTTACTGATGTTGTGTATTTATAACAGACCATGGTGTAATGGTTAGTGCTTTGTCCTAACACCCGCACGTCCCGGGTCTGTGTCCCAGTGGGTCCGCAACCAGTGAGTTCACAACTGGTTATCAAAGGCAGTGGCCGTCTTGATATAATGTCCAGCACTGGATGCTTTTGGGATGTTAAACCTTGCTATGCTATGCTAATTGTGGGAATATATATGCTATTTGCATGTTTCAGTATCTTTGGGAATCCATGAGGATATTTACTATTGACCTGTCCTCCCATTTCTATATCTATTTCATTTAATAGTGCTGAGGTATTATTATTTAAAAGAAGCATAGGTGTTCATTATACAGGTACCAAATTTATTTCTGGTATAAATGCTGTGTTGTATCTACGAGCAAGATGTCTTTACTTGCCTCAGTGAGTAAGTACTAAAATCTGGTTAAGATAAATGATATCTTCATGCGAGAGGGGTGAAGGGGTCTAAGGGGTCTTGTACCATCATATGTTTGCATTAGAGAAATTATTGAGAAGGTATGATCATATCGTCCCCTTTTCCGCATAGTGACGAATGTAGGAAAACATAGTTTTGAGAAAATTGATGTCAAAGATTTGTGCAATTTTTGGTTTTGATGCGAAAGCATAAGGAACTTATGTAGTCATGCTGCTGTGTATGTATGTGTGTGTTTATATATGTATGTGTGTGTGTGACAAGCTTGTAAACACAATATCTCAATAACCGTGTGGTGGATTTATGTCATACTGTACTTGGTATATGGATGTGTTGTGGTCTGTAGACGATCCCTATTGTTTTTGGTGCTGATGTCATGAATATCAAATAATAGGCAGGGGTAAAAGTAAAATTGTGTTAACAAGCCTATAAACACGATATCTCAAGATCGTTAAGGTGGATTTATGCCGTACTTGGTATATGGGTGTGTTGTGGTCTGCAGATGATCCCTAGTGTTTTTGGTGCTGATGGCAGAAACATTAATGAGAAGGCGGGACTAATTTCAAGATTCTGCTTATGCTTATATTTCCACAAACCCATGTCAGATTTAAATCAAACTTGGTATAATGCTGTTGATAAAAGCAAGGATAATACATGATCCCATAGAATGTTGAGTTGTTGACTTCATTATTATTCCTGACAGGCAGAGCCAAATGCAATTTTTCATTAGCTGTTGTGATTGTGGCTTACAGCTGAAGGCAAAAACCCTGAACACTTAAACTGACAAAAAACAAAATATACACAAAATATGTTCTACAGGATGATGAATAAAGTAAACATGTAAGAACAACATTTAGAGATATACCATTAAAAAAAAAAATGCTTCTAATCCAAAGTTAGCAGTGGAGCCGTGTGGGATTTCTCCCTCTGGTAAAATTTACTTTTCATTGTGATTCTGAAGAGTAAAATAGTACATTTATACCTTATTAAAGAGGAAAATATATCAAAGTATTGAAAATTATTACGGAAATGTATATTTTCTTTTACATTTAATCATGTCCCAAAGACATTTATCAGTGTGCGGAATTGATATACAAAGGTAATACAAAATTTACATTTGTCACTACGCGAAGAGAGGGACGATATATAAGTCTCATAGATCATGAATGGAGTAAAACTTTTCAATTTTTATGTTGCACCATTATGTGTAACAAAATTTATTAATGATAGTTTCATTTTTTGTAGTTTCTAGCCGGAGCAATAAAGATTCAGAATTGCAGCCAGTGAAGGGTGGCACGGTGATGGAATTGGATGAAACCATCAAACCAGTCGAAAAAGTAAGATCATCAGATTATGAAATAAATTCCATATATTTTGCAATGTACATAATATTTGTAAATGGGGGACTGCTTTGTAAAAGCCCAGGTTTATTTAGTCTTCATACATTTCCTTGTATATTTGAATCAGCCAATATCCTTTGCAGACACATATAGATTAACTTCGATGAGTGTAATTTGCAGATGGTGGTGGGGGTGAATGGGGATGCAATTAATTAGATGTTCTGAAGGAAATCAAAAGCTATTTATTTTCTGTTTTCATTTGATTTGTCTGGTGTATTTATTGCAATCATTTGTGTTTCTCTTACAGGAGGATGTAGTGGAGAATGGCGTAGGGGAAGGAGGGGATGATGGAAACCAGCCCACCCAGACACCCGTTCATGAAGATAACGTGACAGAACAAACTCATCACATCATAGTGCCAAGCTATTCAGCATGGTTTGACTACAATAGGTAATTTTTAATAGGTTTTGTTGGTTTTCAGAAAAAGACATTCATTTATCTGTCTTGCCTCTGGTATTATGACTCATAAGATGACTCATCATTTTTAACATTAACAATTTATAGTATTTAAAAAGGATCGTCTGCTGTTTTTTTTTCAAGCTGCAGCAGTGTGAGTTATTAGTAGTCTTCTATAAGCTCATGGTAGCTGAATCTGTGTTAATTCAAACATCTTTTACATATCATTTCCATACTTTCTTGTGCAGTTCATTTGTATGTTTCACATCTGCTTTCATTTGCAGTTCATTTGTATGTACTGTAGTTAAAAGTCATGAATTTGTATTGTATTTTTGTTATTTAAAAATATTTATCTTTGATGCAGTATCCATGCTATTGAAAGGAGGGGACTGCCTGAGTTCTTCAACACCAAAAATAAATCCAAGACTCCCGAAGTGTAAGTCAGGTTTTTTTTACGAAAGCTATTTAACACAATTCCAGCTTGGAATTGGAATGTAGGCATAGTACACATGTTTTAATTTCATTTTTCTAGTTTTAAGTTCACTGACACTCATGCATAACCTAACTTAACCTGAAAAATATTTACTTTGCAAAAAATTATGGATTTTCATTTTGGGGAGTAACATGGTTACATTCAGATATTTCATTCAGTTTTTTTTATGAGAAATGTATAAAGAATTTCATGCAAAATCATATTTTTAGAAAGCTTCACTATTTTGTTACAATTTGCAGGTACATGGCATACAGGAATTTCATGATTGACACATACCGACTGAACCCTACTGAATATTTGACGGCCACTGCATGTCGTCGCAACCTTGCCGGAGACGTATGTGCCATTTTAAGGTAAGAGGCACTTTAGACCAGTTTCTAGCAAAGGAATTGTTTGTTTATCAATGTAGCTGGAAGTGATATGAGGAGAATTTGTTTGTGTATTTTCATAGCAGTATTAATGTTGTTTTGAAAAATCTTCTTGTCAACATGCCAAAAAGTCATTCAATCAAAGATATCGAATTTGAACATAATATTCATGCTGTTGAATTTGAACTTCTTAATATTGTTCTTCAAGGAGAATATAGTTTTTGTTTATAGCTAACGAAAAACTAGTGTAATTTTCTGACAAACATGAATTGATGATATGTTGTTTATGCTTAGTAATATTTATCTTATACTTGCATTTCTTATGGAATGATAATAGTTATTAAGTATTTTTGTGTTGCTTTTCTTAGTATAATATCTTGAAAAGCCTATCTGTCTTGTCCTGACTTGAAACATAAATTTGGTGAGATGTAATAATGAACGCCTGTGCTGATTCTATTTCAGAGTACATGCATTCCTGGAGCAATGGGGACTTGCCAATTATCAGGTAGATTCTGACTCCAAAGCTGCTCCCATGGGACCCCCTCCAACCTCTCACTTTATGGTCATGGCTGATACTCCCGCTGGGATTCAACCCATGCAACCAGTCAAAGGATCTCAGGTAAGGCTGTCACCATCAGACACTTCCTTCTTTTATAATGAGGAAAAGGACTTTTTCATACTTTTTTGATAAGACAGGAAACCCAAGCTTAACAGTGCCTATAAATCATTGCTTAATCTACCCAACTTGTTATATAAGCACGTTGGGTAGGTTTGACCTACATATGCCATATTGAGTTCCACCGTCATGTTGTTTGTTACAGGCTCTTTTAGTCTGCTTGTATTGCACAAAAATTGGAAAGACTTGGACGAGCTTTTGTAGGTATTGTCGATAGAGTATGCTATGCCATATTTTATAGGCGTTGTGCTTGATAATAAATGGATTATTTGCTTTATAATTTTCAATTTGAATACTGTTACACTTGTTATTAAGAATACAAACTTAGGAATTGAAACAAAGGATGTACAAAAATGTGTTCATGTTAAAAACAAAATTTGTCATTTTAAAGTGTCCACATTATTCATGATATCCTCAGTTTCTTCTACTCTAAAGCCAGGTGAAGGAAAGAGCAATTACCTGCTACTGCTTTAGGGTTCTGTTCACACTAAGTTTAAAGACACCAAATTTTACAGGATGAGGGAGGGTGTTTTTGTCTCTTAGTGATAAACTGGTAAAAAAATGTTTTGGAATGGCATTTTCTATTATAAAGAAATGAGTTCCAATGTGTTTATTCATGTATGGCAGGCAAAGTAATAGTGATGTGCTGCCATTCGCTTAACATTTTTTATGCTTTACAAGTGAAGAAACTTAATTAAATGTTTGAGATATAGCATCTTTCTTCATGTTTATTATACAAGTGCAAGATAAGAAATTCTTGATCAAAATATTTGAAAGTCAACTTTATAGAAGATACTCAGATTTGTGTGTAGCAACCCACACTCTAAAATGTAAACCATTGTTACAGTTTTTGGGAGAAGGAAAAGAAGGCTTTTTAGATATTGTCAGGTCCTGATCCTATATGTACCATTTATGTGTTACATAAGTGGACTTCGGAAGTTGAAGTCAGGTTGATATATTTGGAGAACACAAAACAAATTCTTCTTCAATTTTCAGTCTGCTTCTCAACAAGTGGTGCAGGTCAAGGATAGCCAAGGGGCAAAGGAGAACCCTGCAGGTAAGCTACCAGACCTCCAGACCATTGGCCTCAAGACAGACATGTATGCAGCAAAGAGGTTACACTCAAAGGTAAGCATGTGCTTGACTCCAAATCTGTGCACATTGGTTGCAACTTGGTGCAAAAGGTCTGAATAATTTCATAGCATATCTAAATATCATGTCATAGCCATTGTACATGACATATTCATTGTACATAGCATATCCATTGTACATAGCATATCCATTGTACATAGCATATCCATTGCACATAGCATATCCCATTATCCATAGCATATCCATTGTACATAGCATATCCATTGTACATAGCATATCCATATCCATATGTACATAGCATATCCATAGCATATCCATTGCACATATCATATCCATTACACATTGCATATCCATTGTACATGACATATCCATTGTACATAGCATATCCATTGTACATAGCATATCCATTGTACATAGCATATCCATTGTACATAGCATATCCATTGTACATAGCATATCCATTGTACATGGCATATCCATTGTACATAGCATATCCATTGTACATAGCATATCCATTGTACATAGCATATCCATTGTACATAGCATATCCATTGTATGTATAAAAAAGGACAAGCAAAAGAATAAAATGGTAAAAAGTATTCAAGCATCTTATATCACATTTATGTCAAAATAACTGAAATGAAGCTAAAGTGACATCACAGCCTCACAATCCTGAAACATCTTGAGGTATCATGTTTAAATATTTTCTAAGATATTGTGAGTTAGGACCATTGGATATATCAGGAGAATGCAAAAAGAAAAGGTATTTTCAGTAATTTAATTTTCTATGAAATATATTAACAACTACAAAGTAGACCTTATACACCAGTGATTTTAAAAACAAAAAAACTTAAATTGTTTTAAAACTTGATATCTCCTGAACAGAACAAGATATAAGAGTAGTGTAATCTCAGATTTATTGATATGTTGTTTTGTATCTTACATATTATATCTGACCACTCAATTTAACCTTTAGGAAAAAATTAATTAAAAAGTTATCACTACCATGTTGTAATGAAAAATTGTTATTTTCTATGGACCTAATAAGCATAATTCTTTTGTTAAACCTTTTTGATATGAAGACAAGTGAATTTTTAAATGTGGTAGAGTTGAGCTTTGGTTCACAATGCAATAAAGTTCTTAAATACAGACAGCTGACCTTTGTTTTAAAGTTTTCCCTTCAGAATAAAGAATATCAGAATCAAGCAGCAAACATATACAACATTTTCAAAATGCTCCACTTTTGTTGGTTTTTGATTTTCCATGATTGTTTTTATTCAGGCAAAATCTGCTGGTGCTAACATGGCCAAAGAGTGGACAGACCAAGAAACCCTGCTGCTTTTGGAAGGGCTGGAAATGTTTAAGGATGACTGGAACAAGGTGTCGGAGCATATTGGCAGCAGAACACAGGATGAGTGTATTCTGCACTTCCTGAGATTGCCAATAGAGGACCCGTATCTGGAGGATGGCACCATGGCACTTGGTAAGAAAATTACTTGGTTTGTTTATATGAAGAGTTATAGTATGTTTACAAATGTTTTTAGGTTTTATAAGTGTTATCTGCAGCAAATGTAATGAAATATGAAAACAAAGCATTAATTTTCATTGCAATATATCAAAAATTATTATGGAAGCAAGAAATGTTATATTAACTTCATTTCAAGAAATATTGGTGTTTTATGTGAGAATTTGTATAGGTCCTTCATGAATATGCAGTGAATGCCATTCCATTATGAGTGATTTATTTTGGTTTCTTAAATTGGTTCCTTTATTGATAAATAAATATCATGTATGTACCCCGCAAAATATGCATCATGTATGTAACAGATGTGATTCATACATTCTTATATCAACATTTAAAAAAAAATTGTTCACAATCTAAATTATAGTACAAAAATCTTGAATAACTAATTATTGTATTCATTGTTCTCCTCATTAACAGGACCCCTTGCTCACCAACCCATCCCTTTCAGCCAGTCGGGTAACCCCTTAATGAGCACCGTCGCCTTTCTTGCTGCTGCTGTTGATCCAAGAGTGGCAAGCGCTGCAGCCAAGGCCGCTATTGGTAATAACAATAATTTATTACTGTTTTCCTTTACATAAGTTTCTTATTGTATTCAAAATATTTTTGGCTTGGAGAAGTGTTTCTGCTATCAATAAGACTTTCCCAAAACTGAATGCCATTGTCAAAGCTGGCCTATTTGAATAACTTGAAGTTTGAGCCATGAACATTTATATATAGTTTTGTTTGATGCTGGTGAGGTGCTTTTAGGTAAGGGTGCATTTGCTTTAAAGTATTTATCCATGTAATAATCCCATATTTTTATGTAGGGTATCCTATTGAAAAAAATGAATAAAAATGAATTGGCTTTGGATGAAACTTGCATTGAAAAAGCTCACAGAAGGTGATTGTTGAGTTGTTATTAAAAGTATCTTGAAGAGGAATTGAATTACATTTGTACTAATAGATTATTGAAGATTGCCATACTTACATTTGTACTAATAGATTATTGTAGATTGCCATACTTACATTTGTACTAATAGATTATTGAAGATTGCCATACTTACATTTGTACTAATAGATTATTGTAGATTGCCATACTTACATTTGTACTAATAGATTATTGTAGATTGCCATACTTACATTTGTACTAATAGATTATTGAAGATTGCCATACTTACATTTGTACTAATAGATTATTGAAGATTGCCATACTTACATTTGTACTAATAGATTATTGTAGATTGCCATACTTACATTTGTACTAATAGATTATTGTAGATTGCCATACTTACATTTGTACTAATAGATTATTGAAGATTGCCATACTTACATTTGTACTAATAGATTATTGTAGATTGCCATACTTACATTTGTACTAATAGATTATTGAAGATTAGATACTTACATTTGTACTAATAGATTATTGTAGATTGCCATACTTACATTTGTACTAATAGATTACTGAAGATTGCCATACTTACATTTGTACTAATAGATTATTGTAGATTGCCATACTTACATTTGTACTAATAGATTACTGAAGATTGCCATACTTACATTTGTACTAATAGATTATTGTAGATTGCCATACTTACATTTGTACTTATAGATTATTGAAGATTGCCATACTTACATTTGTACTAATAGATTACTGTAGATTGCCATACTTACATTTGTACTAATAAATTACTGAAGATTGCCATACTTACATTTGTACTAATAGAATATTGTAGATTGCCATACTTACATTTGTACTTATAGATTAATGTAGATTGCCATACTTACATTTGTACTAATAGATTACTGAAGATTGCCATACTTACATTTGTACTAATAGATTATTGTAGATTGCCATACTTACATTTGTAGTAGTAATAGATTATTGAAGATTGCCATACTTACATTTGTACTAATAGATTATTAAAGATTGCCATACTTACATTTGTATTAATAGATTACTAAAGATTGCCATTCTTACATTTGTACTAATAGATTACTAAAAATTGCCATACTTACATTTGTACTAATAGATTATTGTAGATTGCCATACTTACATTTGTACTAATAGATTATTGAAGATTGCCACACTTACATTTGTACTAATAGATTACTGAAGATTGCCATACTTACATTTGTACTAATAGATTATTGAAGATTGCCATACTTACATTTGTACTAATAGATTATTGTAGATTGCCATACTTACATTTGTACTAATAGATTATTGAAGATTGCCATACTTACATTTGTACTAATAGATTACTGAAGATTGCCATACTTACATTTGTACTAATAGATTACTGAAGATTGCCATACTTACATTTGTACTAATAGATTATTGTAGATTGCCATACTTACATTTGTACTAGTAGATTATTGAAGATTGCCATACTTATATTTGTACTAATAGATTATTGTAGATTGCCATACTTACATTTGTGTAATAGATTACTGAAGATTGCCATACTTACATTTGTACTAATAGATTACTGAAGATTGCCATACTTACATTTGTACTAAAAGATTATTGAAGATTGCCATACTTACATTTATACTAATAGATTACTGAAGATTGCCATACTTACATTTGTACTAACAGATTATTGTAGATTGCCATACTTACATTTGTACTAATAGATTTCAAGAAATATAGTTTTTTAATTGACTGAACACTTGATCTGTTTTAATTTCAGATGAATTCACTAAGATGAAAGGGAGGTACCCACAAGCCTCCTAGACACCCACATCAGGAGAGTGGAAGAATCCGCCAAGGTAGGAGCCGCTAGTGATACCTACATGCTGGAGGTGAGTGGCATTGCTGGAACCACACCCGACGAAGCCTACAAAGTACGCAAAGAACAAGCTAAGGCTGATGCAGAGAAGGTTGAGGCAGCTAAAACAGCAGAAGGGGAGGAAGACAGCGCTAAGAAAGAGACCAGTCAGGAGACAGAAAAGGACAGCTCAACAGTGAGTAACCCAAGATACAGATGAAACATATGTATACCAATGTTCCAGTGATAGACTAACTGTTCCATCAAATTTGAAACTATCTTGTATGGTTTATGGGGATCAAGTTTCAGAATTTGATCACTTTCTGAATATTTCTTCTTGACTTTTTATTTTTTTCATCTATAATAAAATGTTTCATTAAGTGAAACAGGGTTTAAGACTGTTTATATGTGCATCTCTTTAGGTAAAATCGAATAGCATGAAACAAAAAGCAGTCTTTTTTAATAACACGACGTGTTGAGAGCAACATGATTTCTTATCTGTTCTCTCAAACTTTCCATTCTGATTATACTCTACCACGCACTTTTTCACCTAAACGTTTGCACCTTTTTTATTTTCCTGGATTTTCTCTTTGTGGATGGTGACTGCTTTCTGTAAGATTGTTCCTTTTTTATTATTTCCCTTCCGTTGTGACCAGGCCTACACACCCTTTTCGGTAGTTGTTCAGTGTTTTTCGTATAGTAGTTCTGCAACTTTGTTTCTTCTTCTAGTTGCCTCGGATCTCCCGGCTCTTGGGATTTTTTTCTAACATGACCAAACGCTTCTGCCTTGACTCTATATTCCCTCTCCCATGACCATACCTGCTACCTCCATTACCATTCCTCAGCCCCAGTCCCCAAAATTGTAATCATTCAAGCCACCAACAAACCAGACAGTTTTAAAAGAGTTTTGCCCTTCCTCATCAACAAGGCACTCCACGGCCTTGTCGGTACCCTCCCCAAGGTTTCTGTCCTCAGATCCGGCGATCTCCTGGTGCACTGCACTAGGAACACTCAAGCCACCACCCTCCTCACCACCAAAATCCTAGCTAATACTAGTATCAACATAACACTTACTCCCTACCATTACCTGACCTCCAGCAAAGGCGTCATCAGAACCAGAGACCAGAGAACCATTGAGGAATTTGCCAGCCAACACGTCACCGAGGCCCATCGTCGACGGTGCCAAAACACCCACCAATACCGTCTTCCTGACGTTTGCCCCACTCAACTCTCCCCTCCCACATCACTGCCAGCTATCTGAGAAACCCAGTTGCCCCCTACATTTCCAACCCTCTCCGCTGTCAAAAGTACCAGAGGTATGGCCATAGAAAAAAAACTGCGGCAACTGTGGAGCCTCGGACCATGACAGTGCCTCTTGCACCAACACCCCACACTGCACCAATTGCCACAGTACTCACCCAGCCAACCATCCCTCCTCCTCAAAAGACTTCCTCACCTGGCTTCATAAAAAAACAGATAACTAAACTGAAAACCCTTAATCCCAGCACCACTTACCCGGAGGCCAGGAAGCAATTCCTTGCTTCCCTCCACACCAAACTTTCCTACTCTAGCACAGTCTCCTCAAACACCAATACCGCACCCCCTTCCCCCTCTAATACAACTAAAATGACTCAAATGCATAAACCGACCTCACCTGGCTCTTCTTACCGAATCCTAAGCCCATTGCCTTTGCCAACAACCCAACCACACCCATTACACAAACCACCCCCACTACACCACCACCTCCCTCTCCACCCAATCTTCCTTCCTTTTCTAAGACCCCTCCCCCCTATCACCTACCCCAACACTTCAAATGCCATCAAACTCAAGCCAACCTGGCCAACAAATCAACAAACAGCCCACCATCCAAACCCACTTGTATGACACTGAAGAGAACATGGATTTTTCGATTACCGAACCCACTTCTCGTCCAATTTTTAAAGAAACAGGGACAGATCCAAAAAAAACACAAGCCAACCCAGACAACAGATCTTCCTCCAGAAAACCCTCACCTTCTTATGGTGTACAACAGAAACAATTATAATAACACTCACAACATTATACAATGGACATCTGAAGCTTAAAGGCCAACTTGGAAGAAATTGACCTTTTGCCTATCACCTTCAACCTGGTCATCTTCTGCCTACAAGAAACCTTGAAAACCACTGACCATTTTCCCCTCAATAAGTTCTCTTGCTACCATAAACATCAAGAGGATGCCGACAGGGCCTGTGGGGGCGTCTCCATTCTCGTCAGACACGATATCCCATACAACCCTATTCATGTGAACACCGACCTTCAGGCCATCTGTATCTCTATCTCCCTCCACAAAACCTTTACTCTTTGCAATATCTATCTCCTACCAATGTCAAGGTTCAGCCAACCAGCCTTAACAACCTCATCTCTCAGCTAACCTCCCCTTTCGTCCTTCTTGGTGACTTCAATCCCCACAACGCTCTGTGGGGCTCCAATGCCACCACCCCAGAGGCAAGCTCATTGAAAACACTCTTCGACAGCACAGCCTCTCCTTGCTCAACACTAACTCCCCGACCTGCCACAGGCTCCCTCACCTGTATTGACCTGTCTATCTCTTCCCCCATCCTCCTCCTTGATTTTAGCTGGAAGGTCACTGCTGACCTCTGTGGTAGTGACCATTACCCTCTCCTTATTCACTCCAACCTTCAAACAGCCACAGACCACACCCCAACTGAAACCTTAAGAAAGCCAACTGGCCCCTCTGCAATTTTCACTTCTTCCCCCATCTCCTCAAGGGTGAGGGTCCTATGTCAAACTTTAGTAACATCCTTATTAACATTGCCACCTGCTCCATTCCAAAACCTCCAAACCCCCTAACCACCCCCAACCCCTGGTTCAACGATGACTGCAAAACCACCATCAAGAACAGAAGAAGAAAAAAACCCTCAGAAACCTCAAAACAAATCTGACCACCCACAACCTGAACCTCTTGTGCATCAGCCATGCCAAAGCCAGGCGCACTATCAAGGACAGTAAAACCAACACTTGGAACAACTTCATTTCTTCTTTCACCACCAACACCCCCACTAACAAGATTTGGAGTATGGTCAAGAGCTTCCACAGCAGGATGGGCAAGTCTCCCATCTCTCCTTCAATGGTAAACTTCTCACCAGGATAACTGATATTGCTAACCGCCTCACCGCCACTTTCAGCAACATCTCGTCCTCGGCCAATTACCCCAATGCTTTCAAAGCCAAAAAAGGTTGCCACGAAACCCAGAGTATTACCTTTCCCTCCGACAACACCGAGAGCTACAACACCCATCTCACCCTATCTGAATTAAAGCTGGATGCACCTCCAAAGGCTAAGATAACATCCCCTATCAGTTCCTGAAACACCTCCCCAACAAGGCCACTGCTACCCTCCTCACCATCCTCAACCACATTTGGTCCTCACACTCCTTTCCCCCTATCTGGAGGACAGCTATCATCATCCCATTCCTCAAACTGGGAAAGGACAGTGCTGACCCCCTCCCCCATTCCCCAGCTACCACCCCATCACCCTCACCTGCTGTATCTGTAAACTTATGAAAAGGATCATTAACCAGAGACTAAACGTGTTCCTTGAGACCAACAGAATCTTTTCCCCTCTCCAAAGCAGCTTCCGGAAACGTCGCAATACCCTGGACCAGTTAATCACGCTTGACACTGCTATCTGAGAATCCTTTGAAGAAAAGGAACACCTCATTGCCTTCTTTTTGACCTTGAGAAAGCTTTTGACACTTATTGGAAATACAGCATTACCTGCAAGCTTCACCCATCAGCTTCAGAGGCCGCCTCCTCATCTTTATTCAAAACTTCCTCTCACCCAGGCAGTTCCAAGTTCGTATTGGCCTCACCCTCTCCAACCCCTACCCCAAAGAAGAGGGTATCCCCAAGGCAGCATCCTCTCCACTACTCTCTTCACCCCAAAGAAGAGGGTATCCCCAAGGCAGCATCCTCTCCACTACTCTCTTCAACCTGAGCATTAACAACTTTATGGACAGCCTTGGCCCTAACATCAAATGTGCCATCTATGTGGACGACTTCACCATCTTCTACTCCTCCCCTAGCTTTTCTCTCGTTGAAAATAGGCTCCAATTTAGCCTCAACTGGCTGCAAGACTGTAACGGTTTAAAAAAAGCCTGCATGCACTTCTGTCATTTCAACAAGCTCCACCCCAACCCGAACCTTGTGCTCAATGGCAATATCATCCCTAAAGTTGACTACACTAAGTTCCTGGGTATACATAACCTGAAACAGAAGTGCAACAGCTCCCCCAACATTCCCCCAACATCCTCCGCCTCCTCTCCAACCCTCTCCTCAAAATCTTCAAGCTCACCATTCGTGCCAAGCTTGACTACAGCAATATTGTCTACTGTGCCGCTCTTACCTCAACCACCTCAACACCATCCAAAATGAAGCCCTCAGGCTTTGCCTGGGTGCCTACAGGACTTCCCCATCACCAGCCTTCACATTAAGGCCAACGAATCCTTCCCCCTTCTTTCTGCTAAGGTGTAAAAAGCTTAGCCTTTCCTATGCTTTTAGAGCCCCCACTGACACTCATTGGGGTATCCTAATTTCTGCACCCTCTTTGATAGGACTAAAACTTTATCCCCTCCCTTCAGCTTATGCATCAAACCTGACCTCCAACATCTCGGCATCAATCCTGCTACTCTTGGCACCTTCTCCTGGCCCATTTTTCCTTCCTGGGCCACCTCCCTTCCATCCACCTGGGCCTCTCCACTCATCACAAAACCCACCCCCACCCCAAACTCTTTATCAACCTGCACGACCAAATCAAAGACAAACTCTCAAACTACACCTCCATTTATACTGATGACTCCAAGGAAGGTGACAAGACAGCTGCTGCTGCCGTCATCCAAGACATCACTCTCAGTAGCAGGCTTCCCAACTACTTGTCCATTTTCTTGATCGAGGCCAGGGTTGCCCTCAACATATTGAGTACTCCCCGTTTAGCCACTTTGCCATCTTCTCAGACTCCAAGTCTGTCCTTCTTTACTTAATCTTAAGTGGGGATAACACCATGTCCCACCTCCTCCGAAGTAAACTCCTTTTGCCCCTCATATAGGAAAAGTATTCTTTTCCTCTAGATACCCAGCCATGTTGGCATCCCTGGCAATGACAGAGCTGATTCAGCCGCTAAGCTTGCCCTCGACCTCCCCCATACCCCCTTTCCCAAAACCCTTTCTGACGTCAAACCGCTTTATCGCTTTCCTTGTTCGTGACCGCTGGCAAATCTCATGGGACTCCTAAATTGATAACAAATTTCACGACATCCAGCCCACCATTCCGACTAAACCCACCATCCACAATCTCTCCTGTATCAACAATGTCTACATTACCCACCTTAGAATAGATCACACACACCTCACTCACTCCCACCTCCTTACTGGCTCCCCACCCCTGTGCAACAATTGTTGTTGCCCCCTTACAGTCCACCACATCCTTCTTGTCTGCCCCCTGTACAACCTCCCCAGAGCTTTCCCTCACCTCTCACAACTCCATAGCCTGAGCTGTTTAAAATAAAACCTCTGGATAAAATGATCTCCTTCCTTCATCATGCCTTTACAACCATATTTAGTCCTCCTCTCCCACCCCCCTTTACCTACATACCCTTTTTTTATAACCCTGCACTTCCTCTTTCGATATCAGCTTCTTGGCTACTAACCCCCATACTTCTCTCAGACTCTCTATTTTCTTTTCTTCCTACCTCTGGAGTGATCTAATTTCTCAAGCACAATTTGACCCTCGCTGTCGTGGTGCCGTGAAGCCCTCATCAAACAAACAAACAAAAACTCCAAACATCTTGTAAATGTATGTGTGTTTGGCAACTGCTTTGTGAAATGGTGGTATGAAATTTCATTGTCATATTTAATGTATGTTTTTGTATGTAATGTTTATCAGCCGAGCAAAGAAGATGCAGCAAAGACTCCACCTGAAGAATCAGCAGCTGACAAAGACAAAGAGGAAGCAATGGACGAGAGCAAACCTAAGGAGGATGGAGAGGAGAAGGACAAGGAGGAGTCGGTGACCAAGGATGAGGCTGAGAAAGATGCAGACTTTGACATCAAGAAAGAGGAGCAGATGGAGACAGATGAAAAAGAAGAGTAATTATTTCACATTTTTAACAGATTGATAAAGTAAATGAAAGTATGTACATAGTAAAAGTGGTTATGCTTTTGACCTGGTAGAAAAGAATCTTCTATCCTATATCAATTAATGTTCTTTATTTTTGACATTCTAGAACAGTGTTTCTTAATAGGCGGCCTGTGGGCCAAATCTGGCCCACCAGACAATCCAATCTGGCCCGCAATTAATAGCTGTAGCGGGAAAAATCTGTAAAAATCCCAAAATACTTGTTTATTTTGGGGTTTTCCTCGGCAAATCAGCATACTACAATATCATTGCTTATCAAACAAAATGTTATCTTTAGTTCCGCTATAAAATGGGCAGACTCACGGCACATCAAAGGAAGGCTAATAAGAGAACTACCGACATCTGGCATACATCCTTCTTATCACGTGCACTCTCAGCTTGTTTGTATTAAGGGACTGCTTTGAAGGGTTTTGTTTGTCACGTGACACTGGTTTTGCCACATGATTGGCCCACAACCTGAGGCTGTTGTGAAATGATGTCCCTTGGAAAAAATTAATTAAGAAGCAGTGTTCTACAGCATTCCTTGTAGATTGTGGAAAATAAAATGTTAAGGAATCGTTTGATACAGAAATGTTGAGTATAATTTATTGCAATAGGATTTAATTTTTCATAAGAAAAATATGATATAACAAACAAAAGTTGTAAGAAGAAAATATTACTTGTTGGCATTGTCATTCTGTGAGTGTTTGGTGGGCATTGTATAGGTCAAGGTTCATATGTCTTATTTGGTGCTGCTTTCAGGTGTTGAATTTTTTGTATGATAAAGACCTTCAGAATTGCAGGAATATTGTTTTTATGATGGTCATTTTAAATTGGTTGATGTGAATGATTGTGTCAATGTCTGATTGTTAAATCTATTTCGTCATCTCAGGGAGGACTCAGAGCAAAAGAAAGACAAGGAAGAAGAATCAGGGAAGAAAGAGGAGAAACCTGCCTCTCCTCCCAAGGAGAAGCCAGAGAAGGTGAAAGATCATGAGGAGGTGTTGAGTGCAGGCAATGTGGCAACAGCTGCTGCAGCAGCATTGGCAGCCGCTGCAGTCAAAGCCAAGGTGAGCATGTTCAGAACATGAGCAACAAGATATCTTGATCTGGATACACCTTGAAGACAGTACTTGTGTATGTTTGTCTTAAGTCATAAAGTTCAAGAAAGAAACAAAAAATCGGGGAAATTCAAACATTTTTCTATGTTTAACAGATTTTTTGAACTCTTACAGTTAGAGGTGTGCATAAATAATAAGCGATCCATTTTTGTTTTTCTTTATGTGTACACCATCATGTGCTGAAAATATGATCACACACCAAAAACTTTGGAAATTAGCGGAATTGGTTCTATTCCTACAATAACCAAAACATAACCATCATGATCGCCAGCCCAACAATAAGTGAATAATGTCACAAAACGTGAGTAGGAGCCAATATTAAGTCTTCAAATTACCTGTAAGACTGAAAATTTGTCATAAATAATGATCCATGGTTTGCATGCACTTTAAACAGATGCACAAATAAAATATCAGCAAATAAATTGCTGTCTTGCAAGCATTTTGATGTGTTTTCAAGACTTATGACCATGCCGTACTGTTTTCAACACTTATGACCGTGCCATACTGTTTTCAACACTTATGACAGTGCGGTACTGTTTTCAAGACTTATGACCGCACCATACTGTTTTCAACACTTATGACCGTGCCGTACTGTTTTCAACACTTATGACCATGCCGTACTGTTTTCAACACTTATGTTACTGTTTTCAACACTTATGACCGTGCCATACTGTTTTCAAAACTTATGAACAAGACTTATGACGCGCCATACTGTTTTCAACACTTATGACCGTGCCGTACTGTTTTCAACACTTATGACCGTGCCGTACTGTTTTCAACACTTATGACCGTGCCGTACTGTTTTCAACACTTATGACCGCGCCGTACTGTTTTCAACACTTATGACCGTGCCGTACTGTTTTCAACACTTATGACCGTGCTGTACTGTTTTCAACACTTATGACCTGCGCCGTACTGTTTTCAACACTTATGACCATGCCGTACTGTTTTCAACACTTATGACCGTGTCGTACTGTTTTCAACACTTATGACCATGCCATACTAGTTTCTAAAGTGCACCATCACAGCTACGGTAACATACTGTAGAGAAAAAAATCCAACCCAGATAATTCTCGACTGTACTATATTTGATGCAACCCTATTGGGAAAATGGCAGTGATATTTGCGAACCATGCTAAAATGTCAGCAATTTTGGAACACTTTTGTTTATTTCACAATCTAATTTCTTTTTTGCACAATTATTCATTTGACTCATCAGGTAATCTTGGCATTTATTTGTGGTGAAAATAACAATTAATGTTTTTTTGTCCGTGTATTTCTGGGTCTGTTTGTTAGCTTGCAAAACAGGTGTTAACCTAATTCAGATTTATGACTAACAATAGTAATTAATGTAGCATTCTTAATAGGGCCTAAGCCTCTACATCAAGTAGCTCTAAATTAGGCGAGTCAAAGTGAAAGATTGGTGTGAATTTAACTCCTGGATTAAAAAGGATTCAATCCTTTGTTGATCGTTCATTACGTTTGAATTGTAAGATCATTGATTAAAAGTTGCTTATGTGATGTGAAAGTTATTGATTTTGAGTGCAAATTATTGTTGGGAAACTGGTCAGGGCACTTTCTGGGTGGTTTTTCTGTGTAAGCGATGCATCAATATTGTAAACAGTAAACAATGTTTTTGATCATGTACACTATAATGGGTAAACGGTCGCATCCCTACTTACAATATGGGGAGAAATTAAGAACATATCAGTGTCAGTAGATTATGGCAATTATGTTATTTTTAATGGTATATAGAGGCAATATTAACAAAATTGCTTTGAAATCTACTAAAATCCAAACAATTCTTTAAAATCGGTTAAACATTAACCGTATTAAATTTCAGGTATCAATTTGCATATTTTATGCGAATATTGTGATGTATTATAGGACAACCGTGGTATTTTCTTTTGCAAATCTTTTTTAAATGCCTACCATAATTCATAATGACAAAAGTTGAGAAAGTATTTGAAGAATTACATACAATTTGACCTGTTCGCCTAGTCATACATCACAGCATGATTTATAACTGATCAGCCATCATTCAAAACCTGATCTGCTAATGTTTCATCTCTTTCACCTTGCCCATAAACCTTTAATATAAACTTTCACCAGCACAGTATTTGTTTAATTCTATGTTGTGTACATCCTACCATATCAACCCCAATACCAACATCCTCCTCGTACACCTCCACCAATCAGTTAATTTTGATTAAATTTGAACCTCTCTGGCACAGTTAGGCCAACCATCCATCAAAGATGTAATTCATGATTTCTATATTTATTACATTGACTTATCTTCCCATTTTTGTGTTTCCAGCACTTGGCAGCCGTGGAAGAAAGAAAGATTAAAAGCTTGGTGGCGCTGCTTGTTGAAACTCAGATGAAGAAACTGGAAATAAAGTTGAGACACTTTGAGGAACTTGAAACGATCATGGACAAGGAACGAGAAGCTGTAAGCTAATATCTTCTTCCCAAGAGGAGCAATTTGGGGTTTTTCAAGTGATCAGTCTTGTCATCTTTCCAGGAGGCATTTGTTTTCACAAGACCAGATCTTAAGTGGCTATTTTTACCATGTAGGAGTGTGTAATTTCTTGAGACTCACTTGTATATGCTGGTTCTGTTAACAATAGAATGAAGTATTTATGGTGAATGTCAATTATAATCAGCCATGTTTTTACTGTTGGGGAACTCTCACTGTTAGTATCCATTTTGGTAAATAACATTGCTTCCAATTACTAGAAACTATTCCACAAAATTGTGACATTTTGAAATTAACTTGTTTAGTTGATTTCAGTCAATAACAACATAACACCAGATGGAGATTATAATAAGAGAAAAAAAAAATGGACCTGGTTTTGGAAACCCTGTGTTTGATATTTTAATTATGATACTTTTATATTGTGGAATTAGGATTCTTTTTGTTCCAACTATCTTTAAAAGCAACATATGGATGGTAAGTTGATATGTCACAATCCACTTTTATGTATTAACCCACTTTTCCCTTCTTCTTCAGCTGGAGTATCAAAGACAACAGTTGTTGGCTGACAGGCAACAGTTTCATCAGGAGCAGTTGAGAGTTGCTGAGATGCGAGCCAGGCAGCATGCTCAGGCCATGGCTGCGATGCAAGCACACCAAGCTCAAGGCAGTGGAACCACACCCACAAGCAGCGAAACAACACCCACACCTAGCGTACCAACAGGTGATTATGTGAATTCGAAAAGAGGTGGAAATGCACAGTGTATTGATCTTTGAAACTTGTTGCAGATATTCTGACATTCATTTCGTATATTAAATCGTGTGAGCATTCAGAACATGGATCCTCTATTATAACAATGCATATCCAGAAATATTGAAAGCTCTATAGTATCACCTAGTTGTTTATTGTTGCTTGATTACATTTGTGAAGTCATTTATGTTGGTAAAATACTTATTCGCCTTTATCAAGGATGTCCAAAACACAGCTGTGATTTTAGGGAACATTTTGCAAAGGGGGCTATTTGTGAACTGTACATTGGTGTGAATAATATTTCAGTCAAACTTACAATTGTATGCAAATGAGTTCACTAATTTGCAAATCTGGTGTCAATAAACTGCTATCTTTATGATTTTCTGCTCTCATGTGGCTAATGTCAACGGGATTTTTGATACAATTTTAAAATCATTGAGAGACTTTCCTTGCAAAATGTTTTGCCGATACATCCTTTAATTTTCTGGTTTGCTAGGAAAGCTTGCTTTTGGGGGGTCTTTTTGGCTTGTCATTGACACATGTTTACATATGGTTGTTGCATCAAGTAACATACTTTTTTTAGTATTACGGCTGCATGTTTTGTTTCTATCCAAGGTGACACTTCAAAGGTAGAGGCACAAGTGCCATTAGCAGAGGGCGCTGATCCCAAAGTACCTGAAACTACTGATGCTACCAAAAGCTACATTGCTGTTGCTGCAAGCACTGATGAAACCAGTAGCTCTGATGGAGCCAGTGCTACTCATGGAACCAGTGCCACTGATGAAGCTAGTGCCACTGATGGACCCAGCAAGATGGAAGAAGACAAGGACACGGATAAAACGGGTAGGATGACATTGACTAACTTTGTTGTATTTATATCTATATAAATTATTAGAAGCCTGGAGGTGGTACACTGCAAAGGAGATGGGCTATAACTTAACATTGCACGGTATACCGGTACTAAGAAAAGTTTCGGTATTTTACAGTGCCGGTACGGTACGATACCACCAAATAAAAATACCGAAGTACCATCAATTTCGGTACTTTTAAAGCACCAAATTATTTTTTTTTAGAAAAATATATGTATTTGAACATGGTACATCACCTAAACATTTCACAAGAGCATAATATTTATGGGAAGACAGGGTTGCAAAACTTACGAAGTTCGTAAATATTCCCGCTATTCCTTGAACTTTCAATAACAGCTGGCCTAGTTATGGTGCACTACTAGTTTCGCAAATATGCAATATACATGTAGTACAGTAATGTCAGTACAGAGCGGGAAAGTACCCATTATAACTTTTGTGCAAATTTCTAGGCTCAACTGTCATAAAATATGCCTGTATTTTTAGTACTATCGTAACAAAAAAAATTCATAAGAATATATTTCTATTCTTTTGAAAAGACATTCACTTTCGTCTGAGAATCACTTCAGTCAATAAATAAATGTAGCAAATTCACAAGTGTTGAACATTTTGAGTGTAAATGTTTCCTTTCAACATGAAAGGGCAGGTTAAAAGAAAAAAAATAATCCCTTCCCCCATCATGTCAATTTTACCTTAAAAATAATAATCTGCAAGTCATATAATGAAAATTCTCCTCACAATCAGCAACTATTTTTTCCAAACAAAACTTGGAACAAAGAACTGTAATAGTTCGAAAAAAGCCAAATTAAGCTACAGTAAGTATTAAAGCCAAGCTGTAATCAACTTGAATTCCAATATACCAACTAATATGCCAACTAACATACCAACCTTGGCCCATAGACCAGTAGTACGCAATGTTACAGCAAAATGAAATGTGCTGCGGATGCCATTTTGAAGCTCTTTTAGACTTTCATTTAGGCCTTTGATGGCTTAGAATTTAAATCTAGGAGTTGCTTTGCCATTTGGATGTGGAATTGCAGTAATCCATGAATTTGTTTATGGTTTTAACCTCATTTAAGGTGAGGTTTCAAGTTTGATGGACTTCGATGTAACTCATTGCTACTTAAGTGTACAATCTGCAATGTGTACAGTACAGTTAGTGTTGATTTTTGTACAAAACAGTCTTAAGTCAGCTGTGAACAGAAGCACTACACTAAAAAGCATGACCAAACTAAGAATTTGGATAATAATGAGAAATCAATCAGTATTTTTATTTTCATTTTGTCACATAAGTTTTCAGAAAGTTTTGCAAGAGTAGGCCAACACTGCGTTGTTCTTGCTCGTTTGTAAAATACTGACGGTTAAAAATAAAACACTTTGGGCCAATTACGCACATGCGCAAGTCACTGCAAGACTTGCATATTATTACGATGGGGTAAAATCTGTTAATATACGTTTGTGATTAGTGTTGAAAATTATATTTACCCCCTATAAAAAATGGATGTGTCTGATTTGTAAAAAAGTATGTCCATATAGAGTTAAATAAGCTTAACGCAAGTTGCAAACTGGTGAATAATAACAAACAGAATATCAGAGATTCGGGTGATAAGTTTGATCTTATTAACTTAGAGATCAGGTGTTTATTTATATTTTAATGTTTAAAACGGAAGCTCCTTGTAATGTGGGAATATCATTTGGTGTACAATTCCATGGTACTGTAAGTTATATTTCATATTTGCCATTTTTGGGTAGTCACCTGTAAAAACACCGGTACTTCGGTATTACGGGTACCATATGGTTTGGTACTTAACGGTGCTCATTTTCACCAGTACCTTGCAACGTTACTACAACTGGCAGCAGCTGAGATTGCTGGCCCGAAACAAGACAAAAAATGGAAGGGTTTTATTCATGGCCTATGTTCCGGCAAGGAGTGAGAAGGCTTAAGTCATGTAAATCTTCTTTTAAAACTTAACAAAGAAATACTTTGTATTATTTGAAAGGAATTTTAGATTTTGCATAAGAACACCACTTAACATACAAGATTTCAAACACAGACAGATACATCACATGTTGAAGTTCCTCAGTGCTTTTATATATGGGTTGGGCCCTCAGTAAGTTTAAACAAGATTCTCAAGTAACCTGGGAAGAAATGACAGTATGGTTACATGTATTTTGCAGATTCTACCCCTGGTGAGGAAGTGCAAAACCCTGAAGAAAGTGAGAAGAAAGAGGAGGGAACAAGTGAGAAGCAAGAAGAGGTAGACGATGGCCAGGATGAGACTGAAGACAAGGAAAAGACTGACTCAAAAGGTAGATAAGAGATCATTTGAAAGAATTAAATCAGTTGGAGATGTGTAGTAGCAAACTTGTAGAATTGGTAAATGGTCTGTTTTTATGTCAATAGTTTGTGTTGTTAGGTAATTAAAAATCAACCACAAAACGTTTGGTATGCTGAAAACCTAGGAATATTTGTTCCAATTCCCACAAGATTGTTTTTATGTGTGTATTTGAAAATGAACCCTTGTTAGGAAGTATGTACCAAACTTAGGGAAAATAGGAATAGTGATTCCACAGCTAAAGTTCACTGTATGAAACAGTGCTGTTACCTAGCTCAGTTGAGAGGAGGATGATGTATTTAAGGAATCATTTCAAATGTCCATATATGGATGATGTTGAAATTTGATCTTATTTACTTTGGACGAGGCACATCAGGATACTAATTCTGACTGGTTCTTACTGCCTTGTTGACCCAATGGTTACTCGGGCAAACGACACTGCATATAAGAATATTCCAAAAAATGTAGTAACCTTAAATATCATATTCAAGGTAGAAATCGAACCACTTCAGCTACTCGTAATGATATCTAAATACTTGTTCTTGATCATGATCATATTTGGCCTTTTATATCTCATAACTTCTTGCATGTTAGTAATTCATCATCAAAGGGGGGAGGAGATTATGTTAAGCTGGGTGATAGCTGTATCTACCACATTGATTACCATAGTGTGACAACAGTAGGTCTGGACTCTATGAAACTCTTGTAGAAAGTTAAGTTGATGAGTTTTTGTTTTCATTCATGAAGATCAATATCTGTGTGGTTATGTGCTGTTACTCACTATCATGACATTTACTCTTTTTTTCCAGTAGTTGAAATGGAGGACAGTAAAGAAGAGACTCCACCTGAAGGCAGAGACGAAGCTCCAAGTGCTGGTGGTGCCGAGGCCATGGACTCCTCATGAGAGAGCTGCAGAGCTTTAGGGATTTTGGCATCCGTGTATGATATGTACATAACATGTATGTTAATTCAACGTCAGTCACATCTCATTGCCCCTTGCTTGGATTACACTTATTATAAGTGGAAGTGGTCAAAGTTAGCATCACCAAGTTGTGTGTAATGGTATGTGTATCGTAGAAAAGGCATTACATCAACAACATTCATCGGAAATACTTTGGTTGTGTGTAAGAAGTTGTAGCCTATCTTGCTAGAACTGAACATGGCATTACAACCCACATATCCAGTTAGTGAATTATAGAATGAGAAAAATTGATACAGCAATGTATTGTATTGATATCAGAGGTATTGTTCATGATAAAATATGCTATTTGTATTTCATTCATGTTAGCAGGTATTGCTACTATAAATCACTTGAACAGGTTAACGGTGGATTTCTGTTTACTTATGCACAACATTCCTATTTTGTGGCAGTATTTTGGCTGATGGAATGTCTTCAAAATTATGGAAGAGGTGCAGAAAGATTTTATTCTAAAAGTAAGGATTCGATGTGCTCCCTCAAATATTCATTACGCCCAGTTTGAATCAAGTTTTTCATGAATGATGAACATTTCAGTAGGAAATAAATTGTCTTAGATATGCATTTGGAATTGGATTTTTGTAAATTGGATTTTGTATTATCATTTGACTATTGGCTACAAAACGTTTCATTTTCAAGGTATTTAAAAAAATTGAATATCCAATGCAATTTCTTCTTTTTTTTAGTTGGGACTTAGTGTCTCATCATTTTATATAATAGATTACAAATTAATGTAAAAACACTGTGAACAAAGTCCTGGAAGAATTCCTTTTTTTTTTGTTTTTGGTCAAGTTCACCGATTATGGGAATGCAAATTTTGGGGAAAATCCTAGAATATTGGTGCTCATCATTTTCAGTATGGAAAAAGGATTACAAAAAACTGATCATCAAGTAGATTCTTCAATCTCATTGTAAAGCAATGGGAACTTCCTTCATGATAAATCATTAATAAACTAGATGTAGAAAACATTCATTGTTTTAGCGGAGTAACTTTCAGTGACCATTCCACATGACCAAGGTTTTCTTTGTAAATACTTACATAACTTGAATTTGGATTTGCATAGTGTTTTGGAATGGATACTCTGAAATGTTTCCTATCGAGTAATGAGACACCATCATTACAATGTAAATTATATAGTGAGAAAAACTTACAGCTGTTTGGTGTTGTTTTTCAGTCTACAGGGATTCAGATGTATAATAGCAACTAAATAGTTTACCTCATGCTCTATAAGGCAGCCTCCTCTAGACCATGGGATGCAGTCCACAAAGCCCTCTACATATTTAGTCTTGTGACCCGTATCTTAGATTTACATGAAACTTACTATGCAAGTACTTCGGAGGGTGAAAGTTGTATGTTGCTCAAAAATAATTGTCGTACACAGGAACAAATAACCAGCTGAGTTAGTACCTGCTGTAAAGCTTTTCTCACTCTAAGCTTTTCAGTCTGTATAACTCTCTGGAATTATGGGATAACATGGTGCATTCTCCACCCATCCCAAAATAACTTGGAATGATCTGACCCAACTCATTGTTTTGTTTCTGCTGGGAGCATAATGGTTAATAGTGCAATGTAAGTTGTTATCAAATGTGTACACATTTTTGAGGGGGTGGGGGGACTCGGAGGAAGGAGTAACTGTAGATTAGGTGAGAGGTCTTCTCAAACTGATTTTTTCACCTTTTCCAGAAATGTATCATGACGGGCCCTGTTTTTACTTAGCAGATAAATTTTCTGATTTTTCTTGTCAAACATAAGGCTGGATTGCTCAATTCATAACCAGTCATTTTCAAGGTCAAAACTTACAAATGTAGCATCGTGATTTTTAGAAGAAGGTTGTCCTCAAAAAAAAACACCCAACTGTCAGGATTTCAGTTTGCAAGTTTGCTCTGATATAACCAAGCCAAAAATGTACTACAAACTAGTCTTCTTTGAAAACTTGTTCACTTGCAAAGAGTTCAGATAAGCAGCATGTGCAGTGAGGTTAGAAATGGTACCTCAGGTTCAATACTATACAGAGCAAGGCTAGATATTAACGAAAAGGTGATGATTTTTTTTTTAATGTTTGAATGTTAACAAAAATATTTCTTAATGTATTCCTTTGTATGCACCAGTCTACCCAAGATTATGTGAATTTACAAGGCGCGTCTGCATGTTTTACCTATAAGTGGCATCATTTCCAAACAAGTGAACACTAAAAGCAAGGTTGTGTTGCATTTGATATATTTGTTGCTCCTGGAAGTTGTGATATTAATTGTCTTTCATGATGCCACTATGCATAGTCCATGTACCGTGACTCCCTCCAGAGCCCATAGTTCAAAGGGTGTGTGATGTCAGGTACACATACATACTTTATCAAAACTATGAGACAAATAAAAACACGCTATAATTTCTTTTCAGGCTTTTTTTAAATTTACTGTACAATCTTCATGGTAATGAAGATTGGGCATATTAACCGAGCATAACTGGGCATATTAACCGAGCATAACTGGGCATATTAACCAAGCATAAGGAATTAAAGCATCACTTACATCATGCACAAAAACGTGATTTTCACATTTAACTAACAAATGGAGGAATTTTTATTCACTGGCACAAGATTTAATTAAATATCGTAAATTTCAATCAGATAAAAATACTTTGAAATGTTACTCAAATTATTGCCATAATTTAAGCAATGCAAAAAATATCTTACAATGGAAATTGTCACATTGATTCACATTAAATAATGTTCAATGATTTGACAAATGAAAAATGATTAAGTTTCATGCCCTTAAATATTATATAACTACACCCAAATATACTTCAAAAAAAAAAAAATGCTCTCAATCACAAATAAAATATCCTTTTAAATCTTTGGCATCAACTTTAAAAAAAAAAAAAATTCTGAAAAAAATTATCAAAAAATGTTTGTTTACAAAAATATTCTTTGTTAATTCTATATTTTCAGAAATATTTTTCCTCATTTTTTGACCATCTTTTTCATTACAATACTATCAACCCTTTGTTGATAAATAGATCTAAAAATTGTTCTTAATTCTGGCAACCCATGTTTTAAAGTTGATGGATAGCAATGGACGGCTCCGAATGTATTTTATTTAACCTGAAATCTAATTTCATCAACCAAACCTGGCTGTGAGAAAAAAAGTTCCTTCCTAGTTTGGATTATAAACAAATAAGAACAGTCCTTGAAGATTTATTTGTAGCTGATTCTTTCTGAAATGTCTAATAAATTTCCTGTCAAAACATTAAAATATACAATAATGACTTGCTTGTGCAATGGTAGCCTCTAGTTGTGTAACTTAACACTAAAAAAAAATATGCTGAAAAATTATATTGTTCAAGTATCACAATTTTGAAAACGATTAACTTTTTATCTTTACAATTACAAAATGTCATTCATTTTTCCTTGATTTTGTGATGTTATATATTTGGACGTGGAAAATTTAGGTATTTTTCTTATTCACAAATAGCAATCACAGAATACACTTATTTACTTAGTGGAATTTTCACTAGTCTTAGAAAACATTAACAAGTATAAGTGCTCTCTATTCCAAGCCATTTGCCAAATTTTTGAAGCCAGAAGGATAGTAGAGTTGAAATAGTTTAAAGACAACTTATGTTGTCAATGTTACAATTTGTTTACAAAGTGTACATTCTATATGAATACAGAGCGCTTAATGAGTATACAGAAGTGATTACATCCAAAGGAAAATATACAAGGAATTGTCATGAACAAACTAATATCAAAGGAAGATTGTCAAACAGACAGTGACTGAATTTGCAAAATGCAAAATGTATTCCCATGTATTCCCACCTGTGTGAGTTAACAAATTATTTTGTCAATTGCTTTTGTCCATTTTTGATCTTGTGCAGTTGATCCAATTTTAACTTTGTTTCAAAAGACTATATTGTTGTCATCAAATTTTCCTTCTCATCTTCCCCAGCTAAAAATAAATGAAAAAGTTTTCAATTATTTGTCACAACTACCATTAGACCCAACCTCCAGTAACCTAAAATTGCACAAAGAAGATTTTAAATTAAAATAAGATCCTGCATTTTCAATAAGGAGTTTCTTGAATCACCATTAGTCTTCTCACAATGTTTGCCATCTAGCAATAAGGACCTTTTCTTATTTAATTTGACTTTTTATTTTATTTTTTTATTTTAATTCAATATTTCAGAATGGCAAAATCACCTAATATACAAATTGTGCTTGAAATAAATACATCACAGGGTAACTACATATACTTATCTGAAAGAATACATCAGGAAAACTACATAGTGGAAGAAATATTGGCATGGCTAAAATTTTTACATCAAGATGCTTCATTTTACTGCATATAGCTCTACTTCCACTGAATCATCTTACTTTCTACTCCACATCCCCCAATGTTGCAGTGACCTACATAGTGCCTCCAACTAAGTCCTAAGTCAATTTTGTTTACTATTGAACTAATGTTGTAGCATATCTTTGTGCTCCCCCTCCCCTCCCTTTCCCACACACACCAATGAAGAACATGTTCCTATGCCTATGCTCATAAGAACCATTTGCATAATTTATAAATACATATAATTTATAAATAGAAATCAAGAGTATTCAATGATCACTGTGTGGGTTAGACACTTCTTTTCAACACACACTACAATATGTCGGCCTGGTGTATGTGTTGAAGTTTCAGAATTTTAAGGTGACAAATTTAATTAATCTAGCTGCAATATGATTCTGATTAACTCCCACTGCTTTGTGAAGGAAATGAATCATTATCTAGCAAGTCAATGTACTGCCAGAAGATTGCGGTACAATCAAGTTCTGATGAAATGGCTCTCTACATTTCTAAAACATTTATTTGATTTGGACATATGGGTGTTTTTATTCACAAATACTGTCACCCTTCTCTCACTAGAGCTTTTATGGGTTATGATACAGAAACCTCTCAAGTATTCTGAAAATCTCATTTTCTGCTTTTCAATAGTGAAAACTTTTAACAGAAAAATCCTAGTATAGTGCAAAGTAGAGTTTAATGAAGTATGTTTATGTGTTTCTCAGATTATTATTTTTCATTATTTTTTATTCTTGGACTAAAATTTCCATATAATTTAACAGGAATATTTTACCATTATAAACACCAAATTGATGAAATCATCAACAAATATAAAAATTATTATAATATTCTTTAATAACGGAATCAATTTGTATTACAAGAAACACATTTTGCCAAGTTGTACTTCTATTCTAGGATTTCACCCTTATAATTTAGTTTGAAAACTGCAAAGAATTGTTCAAATAGTCCACAATGTGATGAAACATTTAACCATTGGAAGAACACATACACACAATAAACATACTAGATTGTAACATTTAAATAATTAATTAATTAGCTACAAAGTAGCCCAATATGCAACAATGATCCAACCATTAACTTATTCCTGTGGCAATTATACTGTACACTCTGAACATCATTTCCTTCTAGATATTATTTACAGGAGTAAAAATATAAACACTGCCCATCTTTCACAGTGCAAATTTGTTGCAAAAATAGACTTGTAAATTGTTGCTTGTCAAGAAAAAGCTTGAATTAAGTTCATAGAAAATTTAACTGATTAATATGCAACCACCATGTAAATAATTAACCTTTATAAGTTTATATGCAACACCTTAAATTGGCCTTGTCATTTGTGGGATTTCCTTCCCTTTTTATAAAGTTCTTTTCAATAAAAGGATCACCAGTTATGTTCCTATCCCCTTAATTTGTAGAGGTATCCTTTATAAAAAATGTTTTATATATATATATTAAAAAAAAGGAAGACTAAAGACAAACTTAAATGAATAAATCCTTTTGTTAAGGGGAAATGACCATGTATACAGGACTGGCTGAAAAGACACCACATGGCATTCAAATTGATTCAGATGACTTAACCTTTCATTTCCCAATCGGTCGTGGCAACCAATTTGACATGCACTTTTCCAAAAATTGTTTTAACTTCACCCACAGCAGTGATCCAGGGTTTAACTTCAAGCACAGCTGTGATCCAGGTATCATGTGAAAGAGCTTGAATAGTTCTTTCAGAAAATGTAAGTTTTTGATGGGGATTATGTTGAAGAATTAAAAAAAAAGTTGAGTTGAAATAAATTTTTTTTTTTTTTTTTAAAGCACATAATTTAACAAAAAACATTTTATTATTTTTTCTTCAAAGACTTGCTTGTCATACTTCCAGACCTTGCTTTTGCCTGAAAACTTGTAAGGAACATACAAAGACATCAATGCATCCAATTCCAATCAAATTTTGACTGTACCTATCATCAATAAGTTTTTTTGGCAAAAGTTATTAAAATATCATCATTTTTAGCCTTTTTGAGACCAAAATTTGGAAAATTCAAAGATTCTGATTGCAATACAACTTACCTACATGACATATACCATAAGAAAGGCCAATTAACATGCTTTTGATTTTTTTAAATTTTTTTTTTTTAGTTTTATTGTTTGTGCAGGTTTTATTTTGAGAAAAAGAATTCAGACTGGTATCATTGGAAAGGAAATTTCAATAAACTAACATCATTTCACATCTAAATATGTAAAAAAAGTCATCCAATTTCATCATTCACAAGAAAAAATACAAAAATTGCCCTAATTTTGCCTCATATTTGGTGTTTTCTTAATTTTGACTTTTTTTATTGAAAAGTTTAGCATTCATATAAACCAAACCTGTAGTGATACAAAATGAATGGAAAGTTATGAAAATCAATTAAAAAAAATCATTACGAAAAATTTTAGTCACATTTTGGACCCCCTGGGACTCAAATGGTTAAAGATGAGAAAGATCTGTTAATGCACAATTTTGTAAATCCTCCATCCTCCCCCCCGCCCCCTCCCCCCCCTTTCATCCCCTCCCTTAATTACAGCTCCCGATCTTGAGTCTCAGGTACTTTTATGCTTCTTGGCAGCCACTCATTCTGTACAAAAACTGCCCTTTAAGCCTAATGCTCCTTTGATGATCATTGCATCTAGATATTAAATTCATCTTTTTCAAATATCCTGTCAAATGTATTTTTAGGACTGGTATCACTAATGTTAGACTAAATCACATTTTTTGTCTACTTAGCATTATAAGGTGGTGATAGAATACTAAAATTCATAATAAATTAATAGATCTTATTTCATAAAATTATATTTGATCCCACATAATAACGCTTTCTGTTTTTGAAAACCCGCTTTGTTTTGTTGACCTGTAAGAATAGATACCCTGAAATCTCACATGAAATTGGTTACCATGTATTCAAAATACTAACTTCTGGTATTATTGCAAAAAACAACTATTACTGGTAATTAAGAAGAAAACATACGTCCTACCACACTCAACAGTGCAAATGTTAGAATTTTACCCATACATCAGCAGTATAGAAACTGTTAAAGAGTGGCATGTTTTTCTATTAAAATACTGCCTGGTTACTTTTTACTTAAATTTATTTAAACTAGGACCGTAATTCACATAATTTGCCTTGAACCATACTAATAGTAATTTGCAGCCTAATTTTCTGCAAAATTTGGAAACTTTCTGTTCCTTATGTTTCTAACTTTGATATTATTTAGGAACATTTTTAATTTCTTTGACCCAATTTTTTTTGAATCCATTGGTAAATTTGAAGTTTAATTGATTTAAGTTACCAATAATTGAAGATAAGCAATAGTGAAGACAATTCTTCAAAAATGTTGTTCCACTAAAAAAATTTCAAAACCATGAAGAGCAATTGTGGTATTTTTGAAAGCAGTGTGATTTCAGAAAGCTCCTAAAGCTTTGCAATTGTTATTAGCTGCTTTGTAGAACTCAGTTATTAAGTTTTCTTAAAGATTTAGCTGAAACATTCTTGATATTTGTAAATTAAAAGGATGTAAGATTTTCCCTTATGCTCTTAGTTTTAATTGTAAAATGTGAGTTACTTACATTTGCGATTTTTAGCTCCGAAGGTGTAACATTCTTTTAGTCAAGATTACTCTGCAAAACATATTCCGTATAGTAATTTGTTATCCTATCTTGGAGTATATTACTTGATACACTTAACAAACTTTGGACATCCTGCAAATTTTACATAGGGAGCAAAAGGTATGAGATTAAACGCTGGAATTTCAACTATACAATCTGCAATGCAAATAAGCTTTAAAATGTTTTACACAATACCTATCTTATATTTGATATAAATTACTCAAGAGGTGAACAATTCTTTTCTCATCTTAAATCAGAACACCTCAATTGAAGCAGTCATTTCTATAATGGCTTTATCAACACAAAAATGCCTACAAAAATATTTTGACTATAATTATTGCTACAATGTTTTAAAGGTTCTACTGTGTCACACAATGCAACTATCAATTGAAGCACGAGCAATCACACTTGAAATAAATGACTTCACACAAGAAGAGATCATCGGAGATGGTATGCTTCTCTACCTTTTCCAAAAATAAGATTGAGTTTCTGTTATATTAAATGTTTTCATGTAAGCTATACTCACTGCAGTCTTAAACACATACAATCCTTAAAGCAGCATTCACTATATAGAACAGCTCATGCACAATAAAAAATTAATACTTTTTTTAGGATGCAGCCCTTGTAAAAAGTTATAGTCTTATAGAGATGAATCTGCTTGCTTTCCTCTATCGAAACAAAGGGACAACGATTATCATGTCGTTTTCTTTATCAGTGTGTGAGCTTTGTGTAATCTTTACAGTTACGAACACCTCACAATTCTTCACAGGAAATTCTACACATAAAATGTTCAACTCCTCCTTCTGTTGCACAAATTATTCATTTTCATTTTCATCATCGTTCTAATTTGTTGTCATCTTTTTACAAAACACTGGTGTCCCAGCTCACAAAGCCTCCTTTGTACTGAAAATAATCTATTTACATACAAATCACAAGTTTGTATCTTCTAATATAGTACTCCGTTATTCTAGTTTGTAATTTTCTACCATTATGAGAGCACAGTCTCTCTCCAAGGTAAAGTGAAATAAATTGGTGCATGTAATTTTCAGCTTCCTGGAAAAGTATAAACCCAGTTGAAGTCCAATGTTTGCACATAAAGTATATCTTCTCTCTAAAATGGGTTCTTTGAAAAGTGTTTTCATAGTCAGTAAGATTCAATCATGAATATTCAATAGTTTAAGTACTTAAACACTGAATATTTACAAACAAGTCATTGTAAAATCTTATTATGTCACTTCTACATCTTCTTTCGTGTCCTCTGTCTTTGTTGACAGATTTCTCACATGGGTGGGGTAATCCTCATATGTAAATGAGTCATCGTCAAACAAATCTTCATCATCAAAAACATCTTCATTATCCTCGGGGTCATTGAGGTTGGTCGTTTTATAATCTGGTGGTTTTCGTTTTCCCTGCCATGAAATATACACTGCTAATGACATGACTGCACCTGCAATGGCTGAAAAACAACCAACGACTAATAAAACTGCTGTGTCTGTTTCTTGTTCCTGCAGCTGACATGCTGGTGGTGCGGGTGCCACTAATCTCTGAACGTCCGGTCTCAAGAATGTCATACTGCCACCTTTTTCTGAAACAAAAATATTAATTCAAAACTTGTATCACTTAAATACATGAGAAATATTTGCACCAAGCGCATAATGAATTAAGCATCTTCATTTTCTTACTAATGAGGACTTAACATTAAGTCATTAAGATTACTTCAAATAAATAGAAAAGCATAACATGTTTCTTCCTGAATGAAAACCCCAGGATTTTCAATTTATTCCTTAAACTAAGTGCTCTACCAAACTATAGTCATACTTGGAGCAAATTAAAGTTCCCTTAAGTGTAAATCATGTCATTAGCTAACATAGGCAGCTGTAAGAGATTTTAGGTGGGGCAAAACATGGTTAGGGGTTGGGAGGGGATCAAAATGGAGATCTATTACATTATACATAAAATTCAAGCATGTATGTATTATCTATGACAAAATACAATGATTACCATTTTGGGGGTAATTGGCACCAGTTGCCCCATGGTGAGCTGCCCATGACAGTCGAGTATCAAATTGATAAATAATCATAATAATTTCTAACATTTATAAGGCGCTAATTATAACTTAATTAGTTGTCAAAAGCAATACTTCATTGCAAATCCTTTAATTCTTCTTAGCAAATCCTTTCATCCTTCATAGCAAATCCTTTAATCCTTTATAGCAAATCCTTTCAAACTTCATAGCAAATCCTTTCAACTTTCATAGCAAATCCTTTCATCCATCATAGCAAATCCTTTAACCCTTCATAGCAAATCCTTCAATCCTTCATAGCAAATTCTTTCATCCTTCATAGCAAATCCTTTCAACCTTCATAGCAAATCCTTTCATCCTTCATAGCAATCCTTTAACCCTTTATAGCAAATCCTTTAATCCATCAAAGCAAATCCTTTCATCCTTCATAGCAAATCCTTTCAACCTTCATAGCAAATCCTTTCATCCTTCATAGCAAATCCTTTCACCCTTCATAGCAAATCCTTTCACCCTTCATAGCAAATCCTTTCACCCTTCATAGCATATCCTTTCACCCTGCATAGCAAACCTATTCACTGTTTATAGCAAATCCTTTCACCCTTTATAGCAAATCCTTTCATCCTTCATAGCAAATCCTTTCACCCTTCATACCAAATCCTTTCACCCTTCATACCAAATCCCTTCACCCTTCATAGCAAATGCTTTTACAGTTCATAGCAAATCCTTTCATCCTTCATAGCAAATCCTTTCACCGTTCATAGCAAATCCTTTCACCCTTCATAGCAAATCCTTTCACTGTTTATAGCAAATCCTTTCACCCTTCATAGCAAATACTTTTATCCTTCATAGCAATTCCTTTCACCCTTCATAAAAAAACCAATAATGATCAAAACTGGATTTACCTCCTGCACCATTACACCATTGTATTTCTTTAACGCATCCCTCACACATTCCCTCTATGGGTGTGGCCATACTGCACTTCCTGCTTCGGTGTCTTTTGCCTTTAACGCTGCATCTTGTCCATTTACTCCATGACTTCCATCCAGAGCTGGCTTCAGAATTTGCTTCTCTGTCCCCAGAGCGAACCTCAATCCCCCAGTTTGTAGCTGGAAAGTAAAATGACAAGAACAATGAAACTATCGTTTTCTCCTTTTGCTTAGCTGCACGAAGCTGAAGACAATCTGTGATGGTAAGTGCTGCTTGAACATCATTCATACACAAAACTAATTCAATGGTAAGTGTTCAGAAAGACAACTGTGCGTGAAAACTGGGAATGATCAAATTTTGCTTGTTCCATAAAGCAAATGCACCTCTTTGCAAGCATTAGTGTGTACACCATTAAGAAAGAAGTGTAAAGGAAGGATAACGATGATTCATTAAATGAGCACTTTTCTAAAGGTCTCAACATTTTAAATGCTGTTTCTCCTTGTTTGTTTGTTTGTTTTATGTATTGTAAATATATAATTGAATCCATTCCATCAACTACGAACACTGTGATACAAAATAAGACAAGGCCGTGTTTTACCTGCTGGTTCTTTTAAAATTTATGTCTGCTTTCACTAATTCATGCAGACATCCAGAAGTTTATCCAACTGTTGTTTCACCAAATCCCTGCATATATTTCTATCACAACATACCTTACAGAAGAAAATATTAATCTAACTTACATGAGATAAGCATACAGTCTCCTGCATCACACATCTCCTCCTCAACAGACTCCCCTTCACAGTCCTCTCCCCCATTGAGGGGGCTGGGTTATTGCAGGAACGTTCTCTTGTTCTAACACCAATCCCGCAGGTTACTGAACACTCGGAAAACGGTGACCAGCAACTCCACCCACCATTCACTATTGAGAGAAAAGAAATGGAATTACTCTCTTTCTACTTTAAAGAAGAAAATAAGTATATTATATCTGAGAGTGATATGGATCCATGGGTGTAGCCAGGGGAAGGGTCAACAAGGTCCTACGACCGCCCCCATCCGCCCCAAAAAAAACAAATTGCTAAAAGGTCCAAATATTTCCCTCGCAACCCCACCCCCACCCCAATTTAAAAGGTTGGCTAAATTCCTAGATTTAATGCTAATATCATCCTGGACTGCAGATTTACCTTTTAAGATTCAGTAACTTTCAAAGGGGAAATCTTAATGTGAGTTGTTGCTGGTCAAATCAGAAAACTCTCACTAAATATGTCAGTTTTCTACTTTTCATACATAGACCAGCAATCGAAGTGTCAAGGATATTATTGGGGTGATGAAAACATGCCCCCACCCCCTTCACGGAAAAATGGTGTCCTGTGTCACGTGGGCTCACTTCCTACTGTAATCAGGGATTAGTAAAAAGTCCACTTGATTAGGGGTCACCACAACAATTGAAATCTGAATTAATCAATATGACCAGCTCCTTCCCCCCCTCCCTCCCTTCTCTCGAGCAATGTCCCAGCAAATCACACTTTAAAATTTTCAGAAGTTCAGGGAAAGTCTGCGCTTCTTGTAACTGGAGGCCAGAGCATGATCTCTTGCCCCATCACTGATGTGACTGCATTTCAAACCTAATCTTACATCTTATTCATATAATAATACAATCATCAATCAAAAGAAATGTGTACAAATTTCTTTTCTAAAAGGTTATGGATAAACTAAGAAAACAACAAGAGAAAATCCATTAGAGGATGATTTTAATTATGTTAAATAGTTCAAGATACTTCTTATACCAAATCAAAATTGGTTATAAAAGAAATTTCAAAACAGTACTGATGATAATTCATCTTAGTTCTCAAGATGTTCATATTCGAATGTGCCACGTAAGGGACACATCTCTAAGAACCAACCTGGGCAACGGGTATAGGAGCACTTCCGTTGTTCATAGTAGTGACCAAAACAATCAGCGCTGCCTGGGAAGCAGCTACGATGCCTGACTTGTGTGCCCTCACCACAGGTCACACTGCAGGGTAACCATGGTGACCAACCAGACCAACCTCCAAAATGATCTGTGAAACAAGTGAGTTAATGCATGGAAGTGTTAGCTATGGGCGGTTAGTCTATGAAAGCATGAACAATGTTGATTTAAAGCCAATGAAAGCATTTTTCATTTCATTTTTTTTTTGTGTTTCCATTACACACATAGCTATAATTTTTTTTGGAAAAACTACAAATAGATCAAATCATGGAAAGATATCATCCTATGATCAGAAAAGGTTAAATTTTAGAATAAGCAAATTTCCACACCAAATACAACATTTACATTTTCTTACAAATTTAAGATTCACTGGAAATCCTTTACAATTGATAACAATTTGTGACATCCAACCAAACATCAAATACACATTATAACCACATCATTTTTCATGAGTAAACTTCCTCTAAAATAAGAGTATGTGCTAATTAACATATCAAATCTGACCTAGGGTCATCACTGGCCTGTAGCAAAACATGTTTTTGACAATTAACAAAGAAAAGCATTAAAAGTGTTCCTGGTTATAATACAGACATTCATCCTATTGTACCACAATATTATAGGGCTCAAATTTTCTAAATGAAATCATATATTTCAAACCCAAGATATAACTAATGATCAATTATATGCAAACGTGATATTAGCTTCAGGTCCACATACCTTTAAAGAATGAAAATGCAAGTTGTAACGTGCAAAAGATGATTATAACATGTCCCCACCTGATATCCCACAAACTAAGGTCCAGGACAACATGTACATACAGTAATACTAATACAGTTAAAGAATCCATGAAATGTGTTATTCTTGAATCTTGATATGAAATGAATGAGATAACATTTAAAAAGAGATTAACCTAGCTGTCTGATTTCCTAAACGGAGTAACCTAGCTGTCTGATTTCCTAAACGGAGTAACCTAGCTGTCTGATTTCCTAAACGGATTAATCTAGCTGTCTGATTTCCTAAACAAAGTAACCTGGCTGTCTGATATCCTAAAGGGAGTAACCTAAATGTCTGATTTCCTAAATGGAGTAACCTAGCTCAGTCTGATTTCCTAAACGGAGTAACCTGTCTGATTTCCTAAACGGAGCAACCTTGCTGTCTGATATCTTAAACGGAGTAACCTAGCTGTCTGATATCCTAAATGGAGTAACCTATAGCTGTCTGATTTCCTAAACGGAATAACCTAGCTATCTGATTTCCTAAACGGAGTAACTTAGCTGTCTGATTTCCTAAACAGAGTAACCTAGCTGTCCGATTTTCTAAATGGAGTAACCTAGCTATCTGATTTCCTGAACGGAGTAACCTAGCTGTCTGATTTCCTAAACGGATTAATCTAGCTGTCTGATTTCCTAAACAAAGTAACCTAGCTGTCTGATATCCTAAAGGGAGTAACCTAGCTGTCTGATTTCCTAAATGGAGTAGCCTAGCTCAGTCTGATTTCCTAATCGGAGTAACCTGTCTGATTTTCTAAACGGAGCAACCTTGCTGTCTGATATCTTAAACGAAGTAACCTAGCTATCTGATATCCTAAATGGAGTAACCTATAGCTGTCTGATTTCCTAAACGGAATAACCTAGCTGTCTGATTTCCTAAACGGAGTAACTTAGCTGTCTGATTTCCTAATTAGAGTAACCTAGCTGTCTGATTTTCTAAATGGAGTAACCTAGCTATCTGATTTCCTGAACGGTGTAACTTAGCTGTCTGATTTTCTAAACAGAGTAACCAAACTGTCTGATTTCCAAAACAGAGTAACCAAGCTGTCTGATTTCCTTAACGGAGTAATCTAGCTGTCTGATTTCCTAAAGAGAGTAACCTAGCTGTCTGATTTTCTAAACTGAGTAACCTAGCTGTCTGATTTCCTAAACAAAGTAACCTAGATGTCTGATTTTCTAAAGAGAGTAACCTAGCTGTCTGATTTTCTTAACGGAGTAACCTAGCTCAGTCTGATTTCCTAAACAGAGTAGCCTAGCTGTCTAATTTCCTAAACGGAGTAACCTAGCTGTCTGATTTCCTAAACGGAGTAACTTAGGTGTCTGATTTCCTAAAGGAGTAACCTAGCTGTCTGATTTCCTAAACGGAGTAACCTAGCTTAGTCTGATTTCCTAAACAAAGTAACCTAGCTTAGTCTGATATCCCAAAGGGAGTAACCTAGCTGTCTGATTTCCTAAATGGAGTAACCTAGCTCAGTCTGATTTCCTAAACGGAGTAACCTGTCTGATTTCCTAAACGGAGCAGCCTTGCTGTCTGATATCTTAAACGAGTAACCTAGCTGTCTGATATCCTAAATGGAGTAACCTATAGCTGTCTGATTTCCTAAACGGAATAACCTAGCTGTCTGATTTCCTAAACGAAGTAACTTAGCTGTCTGATTTCCTAATTAGAGTAACCTAGCTATCTGATTTCCTAAACGGAGTAACATAGCTGTCTGATTTCCTAAATGGAGTAATCTAGCTGTCTGATTTTCTAAACGGAGTAAGATAGCTGTCTGATTTCCTAAACAGAGTAACCTAGCTGTCTACTTAAACGGAGTAACCTAGCTATCTGAGTTCCTAAACGGAGTAACTTAGCTGTCTGATTTTCTAAACTGAGTAACCTAGCTGTCTGATTTCCTAAACAGAGTAACCTAGATGTCTGATTTTCTAAAGGGAGTAACCTAGCTGTCTGATTTTCTTAACGGAGTAACCTAGCTCAGTCTGATTTCCTAAACAGAGTAGCCTAGCTGTCTGATTTCCTAAACTGAGTAACCTAGCTGTCTGATTTCCTAAACGGAGTAACTTAGCTGTCTGATTTCCTAAAGGGAGTAACCTAGCTCAGTCTGTTTACCTAAATGGAGCAACCGAGCTGTCTGATTTCCTAAACGGAGTAACCTAGCTTAGTCTGATTTCCTAAACAAAGTAACCTAGCTTAGTCTGATTTCCTAAAGAGAGTAACCTATAGCTGTCTGATTTTCTAAACAGAGTAACCTAGCTGTCTGATTTCCTAAACGGAGTAACCAAGCTGTCTTGATTTCGTAAAAGTAAATCTTCATACACAATATCATCACTTCAACATCTTCACTGCCATTTTGAATAAAGTTTGAGGAAACAAAAATTTGTTTCCAAATACCTTTTTGCATAAATATCAAAAGAACAGTTTTATTAAAATGTTAATAGGATGACGAAAGATATGGCCCACCCCTAATTTTACCTTATTTAAATATTGTGCCTCTTTCCAGTTTCAAAATATGTTCACATTATTTATATCATATCAACTTAATAAATGTAAAGTGTGGCATTTTGTAGTAAGTCTCACATAAACCTACAAAACAATCTCATTAATACATGCACTAAAAAGCAACAGAAAAAACTTTTTCACTAGGTCAAAACAATACATCCTGAAACACTCGGTATTAAATATAAAAAGACTCATCATTTTTAAAGAAGCTTCCAAATTTCAAACTAATTTGATCGCCATTTAAATCAGTAAATTAAATTAGGTTTTGCTTCCTTGTCTAAGATCAATTTGTATTGAAAATTGTAGACATAGCATATTGGTAAAACTATTTAAATTCTATTTTGTTGAGTAAATATTTAAACAACACAATACTTCCTTAAAACTTTTAAAAACTCATAACACTTTTATTATTTTCCTAAAACAAATCGTGTTTTCTTTATGTAGGCATTCTCCATTCATGTTTTGTTGCAGTCCCTGATTTGCTGCAGTGCACCCATACATTTTATTTTAGTTATTTAAATTTTCAAAAGTTTTAATTTTGTATATTTCCACAATTGTTTAATAAACTTTGTCTTACTTTGACACATTTCTTCTGAACTACCCTCCTGTGTATAATGCAGAACTCTATCATAATAGCTATAAACTACATTTCTTTAATAAGCAAAAAATGCATACAGCTTTAATAACTCAAAATTATTGTTTTGCATTGTAAGCAGTTAATGCCCATTTTAGCAATGGTTTTCTACTTTCAACTATGAGCATGTTTCATTGCAATTTGTATACATTGCATGCAAAACTTAATGTAAATTTGCCTTCAAGCTAATCTCATGAGAAATCTTTAAACCTATTTCAAGTCTATTTTTGACATAGAAAGCAGCTTAATTGCTTATGTTTATTTCAAGACCTCTTAGCACATCAATTTTTTAATCATGTCAGCTGCAATTTCAAGCCAACTTGGCACAGGTTCCTCTCCGCCATGATACCAAGCTAACAATAACCAATCCCCTAGCTACTACCATCATTTACACGCACCGCTTATTTGAATGACATTCTGCTACTAGTAGGCTACAGACAAGCAAGCTTTTAAGCATTCTTTTGAGCAAATAAATGACATTCAATCATATCCTGAAAATATGTGCATATCTTGAAATAAATCTTGAAATTACATCAATAAATAAAAATGTTGGTATTAATGATTCTTGTTCTACTTAACAAGTTTGTTTGATTGATTTTTAAAATTGCTGAAAATACTAACGATGGGTAAATTGTAGTTGTAATATATGTGAGAAGTATAATGTATAGTAGTTTTGTTCCCTACCAAAAAATAAAAATCCTAGGTTGAATTGTTGTTGTGTTGTCAGCTTGGTTTCTCAAGGTGCTTCATTAATTGTTAATATTGAATCAGGTCAAGTTGCCATGTGATGCTTATAGTTATAATAGGGATGATGGTGAATTACTAATATTAATTAGCTGTTGGGTATTATCCTCATTTCTTGGAAGTTACTTTCCACATCATAGATAGATGATATCATCTTAGACAGGAAGTGATTTCATTATAAATATAACCATTTCTCCCACCTTTAAGAGCAGAAGATACTTGGACTATACTCGATTCAGACACGTAGTCTTCATCATGCTACCTGTTTATATATCAAGTTGTTATTAGTGAGAAGAGTGAATACACAGCTATCAACTTAATTTCTCTGTTTGCGTTAAGTGAATGCCATTCTCAGCATGCTAGTTGTGAAGATTGATCTTAAATGCCAACCTTAAACAGATGTGGCACAGATGATGATGAATCTATACGAATTGTGAAGACTTTGACTAGAAAGTCAACATATCATGACTCAAAAATTCACCTCATGAATATGCATGAAGCAGCTCTTAATCTATTCTCAAGTAACACTAAAACTTATGATTAATGCAGAAGATCAACTAACCTGATTCTCCCCAACACTTTCTGGACATTGCTGGACAAAATCGAAATTGAGATTTAGGTCCACTTGTGTCTAGATCACTTTTGTGCTTTACTGGAGCTCTGCATATGAACCGGAATCGCTGCTGTAAAACCCCATCATCTGAGACATTCAAAAGCAGCCATGGAGTCCACATAGTTGATTTTCTGCGATCTACAAGAAATATCATACACGTAATTTATCACTCAGGCCTATTAAGCACATATGAATCATATTTCACATAATGCAAAAATAACATTCACTTTAAATTACTAGCTTGAAATGAGGATTTAAAACATAGTGTAATATTTTGAAGTAGTAATGTTGTGTGCACACTTACACAATAATTAAATAACTGGTGGTTATGGTTAATTATATAATTAGTCAACTTTGAAGCATGCAACAAAATAATCAGTGTGTGTCTATACTTTTTCTCTTTTTCATATATGCAGAAAAAATCTTACAAGAAAATATAAATTACATGAAAATCAAAGTGGATGTCACATTGTACCAATACAATCACACAATAATTTTCTTGAAGTAATACTCAGTCTTGGTCAATACCTCAGTAATTTGTAGAGAAAATGTAGTCGCAAAACAGCGAAGAAAAAAAACAAAAACCCATGTACTTTCATAAACAATTGCAATGATAAAACATGACCTATGAACTAATAATACTCAAAATAGGTCTGAACTTATTGCTTGTTTGTTTGTTTGATAATGGTAAAGCCCACCACAACAACTAAGAGTAATAGTAATAATAGTAATAATAATAATCAGTAATAATAGTAATAAAAATAATAATGCAATTTGTTGCTAATAATAATATAATAATAATAATAATAATAATATTAATAACAATAACAATAAAAATAATAATAATAATAGTAATAGTTATTAATAGTAATGATAGTTATAATAGTAATAATAATAGTAATAATAGTAGTAATAGTAATAATAATAGTAATAATACTAATAATAATAATTATAATAACAATAACAATACTAATACTAATACTAACAACAACAACAACAATAAAAATAATAATGAATAATAATAATAATAATAATAATAATAATAATAATAATAACAATAATAATAATAATAATAATAATAATAACAATAATAATAATAATAATAATAATAATAATAATAATAATAATAATAATAATAATAATAATAATACTAATAATAAAAATAATAATAATAATAATAATAATGTATTTTCTCTACTTACCAGAACATACCCCTGGGTTGCATATTCTGACCTCTCTTGATTCCCCAACACATTGCAAACTACTAAGACATCTTCTGTACCGTGACTGAATCCCACCACCACACGGCTCTGAGCAAGACGACCATGTTGTCCACTCTGTCCAATGATCTTTACCAACAAAATCAAAAACTTAATCATAAGCACCTTCAGAATTTAGAAAAATATTAGAAAATATTTTGTCTTAGAACTTCTGCACTTTTAGATAAACTTATATGGATGTTTTCAAAACTTCAAACCCTGAAAGGATCGAATGGTACATTAAAAGTCCATTATAGGATATTTTTAGTTCAACAGGTGACTTTAATGATTCCAGCTCTTTCCTCAACTCGTAAAGATAATCTCAGCTCTGATCTCCAAACCAAATGTCCTAAATACATTGAATTCTAACTGATTGCTTAAACTACAGAAGGGGAAATAGAAATTTTGTAAGTCATTTTTAGTAAATAAGACATCTTTGATAGGTATCAAAAGTAAAATTCCAATGCATTCATTTCTTTTTAACCTTATTTAATTATACTTGCAAAATCAAATTTCGAATTCCAATTTTTGTAAGAACTGAACACCAAAAAACTTAATGTTGCACAAGGGATTGCACTTGGAGAGTAGAGATTTCTTAAGGGGTGTAAAAGCTTTGGTCTAAAACAAACTATTCAGAGTGAATTTCATTCAGCAATAAGGATGACCAACAAGGTACATAGAAATGGACTAACAGTGTATGGAGTCATGCTGGGAGGTTGTCAGAAATGCTTGTTCAAAATCAATTTTGAAAAGCACTGAAATTCAAACCAAGCACCCCCCCCCTTCCCCTCCCTCCAGCAATAAGGATGACCAACAAGGTACATATAAATGGACTAACAGTATATGGAGTCATGCTATGATGTTGTCAGAAATGCTTGTTCAAAATCAACTTTGAAAAGCACTGAAATAAATATAAAAAATTGCATTTGACATAAAGGGGGAAAATGATTTCCCCCCCCCCCCTCCTTAACAATTAACAAAAATATAAACATTAGGTTGACTCGGACCTTTTCGTTTGGTCATGATCTACAATCTGTTGTAAAACCCTTCAAATCTGCTTAACTCAGATTTTAATACACATTGCTCCAATGGTTTCTTGAAAAAAAACCCCATAAAAAACTAAGTTTTGATGATGTCTTAGCTTTTTCAGAAATTGTGGTAGCTTAGTATAGTTGGCCCAAAAATGTGGAGTTGTGCATGCACAAGCAGAATACACAAATCATTCCCATTAAACCCCAAATCATGGTTACCTAATGTGGATTTTGTCAATAATACAGTATGTTATAAATAGTTACCATACCAAGAAATTAATGAAATTTGAATCTTTAGCAATTATCTATAACATTTTATTCCAATATTTTTATTCAGAATATGAAATTAGAGGAAAGTGCATTGTAGGCATGGGGAAATGTGCAGGTCTCATTACAATACATCTATGCCCCTAATACTAATAGATGGCTGTATTTGAAATATTGACTGGTTTATTATAAGGTTTAGGACATACAAATGTTATTTACAAAAATCAAGTCAGTGCAACGTGCAATTGCAAAATGAAGCATGTACTTGTCTTTAGTATGTGCACATAGCAGCATTACAAGAATATGAGGTTAAACATGCAGGTCACATATATGCATCAATCATGTATAACATGCTCAATATCAAAGGATTATTACATGCTTAATGATCAAACATACGTGAGGTCATGCAAAGCACATCTCTATATATTCTATGAAGGTAGAGTCTTAAACAGCCGTAAGTCAAAAATTGAAGGTCTGCAGAGGCAACATTAGGGATTTAATATGATCTATAAATCCTTTGTTTTTAATTGTCTGCCATTATTTGTAGGTGGAGTTCATTCAGCAAACAATTCAACCAAGCATTATAATTTTTCAAATTCTAAATTTGCCATTTCCGAAATCTAAAGAGTGTTTTGCCATAAAACTTCCCAAAAGGATTTTCAACTCGAGATGTTCAAATACTTTTAAAAATTTGTGACTTCTTTACAGCTAATAACAACTAGAAACCCTGTAAGTTTTAAGACTAAATTCCTATATCAATAGCTCATTCCTCTTCATTTTTATCATAGGAAAGCTCAAAATAGAACACATCCTTATGAACTTTAGAATGTAAATGACACATATTTTCCCCATCACAAGATTTTTTTGTTTAAAGAAAAAAAATACAACAGCTCCAAAACAATAGGAAGCATGATGACTTGAATCAAAATCTTTAAAAAGTAGCAAGACAATAAAAACATTTGAATTTGAATTTGTATGACTGTTGAATGACAGGTGGGTGTTTCGGGTCATTCACTGCACGCCAATACATGAACTTCAATACCCTGTTGGGTCAGTCACATTCCTGCGCTCACCTACATCCCATGTAAAAATAGGATATGATCAAATATGAAACAAAAGTTATTGATTCATAATGTGAACAACAAATTATATGTTATATTTTAGATGGTGGGTGGAATAGGAAATGATTTTCAAAGGTAGGGATAAGAAATTTGAAGAATCATTATAGAAGCTAGTCCCACACATAAGTATCATATTTCAGCCAAATTAAATATTGATTGTTCTTAGGCCCAATTTTAAACCAATTTTTCACAAATTTATTGAGGTTTGATGAGACAAGACAGGAAAAACAAAAGGAAAAGAAGGATTGATTTATTTCACAATTAAGGTCAATAGGTACATACTATTCTATTGTGAGGAAAGACACTATGCAAAGGGTATGCCTGTAATGAATTACTTGAAATGAACTAATCTGGCAAATCATTCATGTTTGCTTCTTTATATTTCAGAAAAACATAGATATAAATCTTAATGTAATCAGGTACTAAACGTAAACAACTTAAAGTTTAACAAAATTGATTGTACATCTGGTACTAAACACATAAACTGTTCACAGAATACAGCTTCAGAATATCCATGCATCATTATTCACACACATTAAATACTAAAAAGGTCCCAATGATACAAACCATTCACCGCCAGAGATTAAGCAAAGCAATACATGAACATCACCTCTCCTACAACCCCCTTCCCCCCATCCCCCCTCCCATAGGCATATTCATGTACAAATTTTCCCAACAACAGTGTGGGGGAAAAGTCATGAAATACAATTTGCCTACTAAAAGTGGGGGTAAAATTATAATATAGATACAATAAATCACAGTACGAAAGATACAAATATGAAAAAAGGGTGGTGGGGAAGGAGGGGGGGTAGCAAATATCCCCTTGCAATCCCTAAATAACTCCTATGCACATATTAAAACACTATACTATTAAAATACTGCGCCAAAGCTGAATATTTATATACACTTAAGATTTTCACATGAAATGCTTTTTCAGGGTTCGTACACTTTGGTTAATTGACTTTTGTTTAAATTTAAATAAATTTTCATGAAAGAAAAGAAAACTGAAATATCAAGTGACTGCAATCATGCATGCAGTGACTTGAGCAAATTGAACAAACCTCAACCACCTTAACTTGTTTTCAATGTTACAAAAACACAGTTTTGATTAGGTGATCCCAAAAATTTGAAACATAAAAGGTAAAGAAAAGTCTTTTCTAATTTGATGGCTTGAGATCTCCCACCCTGTGTACAAACCCTGCTTTATTAGCTTAGTAGCATGCCTCATGCATACCTGGTGTTAGCCCTCTGTCCACATCATTGGTATCATGCTTTCTACCTGAACAGTTTTTAACTTCAACCGTTTCTCCGTGCAATTTAAACCGCCACATTTGGGAGCAGGATTATTACATTCCCGCGTTCTGCAGCTGCAGGAGGAGAGAATTCCAGATGGATCTTCGCAGGGGAGCCATTCTGACCAATCACCAAAACCACCATCAGCTGTGGATTAGAAATACATAAAATACATTTTTAAAAATACATTTTTAATTTCATCACTTTGGAGAAACAATAATTGACAGAATAAAATTATAGTAATAATAATGATTCTTGCCCAACGATTCAAATGGACACCTCTTTAAAAGGATGTGTTTCACAGTTAATAAAAACATAAATTCCAACCAATGACAAAATGCAACCAGCAATTGCAAAACTGCATTTTGAACGGTAAGTGCTCTTTTAATTCATTATACTATTCCTACGGAGTGGAATGACGTAGGTTGGACCCGAGACAATTCTTGTTTTACATGTCTTTATCACCACCATATCAACAAGGGACAGCAGAGAGTGAATAAGTGGCAACCTTCTAACTTCCAGATGAGTGGAATTGAGTGAGACAGACAGTTACCCATTCAGATGCAAAGGGGGACTGACAGTCCAATAAATCAAAATGTTCTGTTGTTGCCACAAAATGACAGCCTGTAAATACAAGCATTCTGAATCTGATGCTAAATTAGACCATGGAACCTAGGTAATAATATATCCATGATTAGGCTGATAATTTTGCCTCAGAAGACTCATAACTAGTAACCATTGGGTACAACTCAATTGATCCCTAAGTTGGAATGATAACTAATTATTCCAGGCAAAGAAATTTCTAAAATAGAAAAAAACAGTTACAAAACTTATAAGGGAATGCAATGCAATGGATGGTGCAGTAAATGATCTGTCTGAAAATGTATTTTTGCATAAATCTTACACCCCAAGATTAATTTGAGGTTGGCTACCTCTAGGGGTGGAGCTGAAGGGGGGTCTGTAGGGGTGGAGCTGAAGGGGGGTCTGTAGAGGGTTCATACCTCTTATTTTGGTGGATACTTCATCAACAAAGTTACATTATCTTTGACAAACCTGAGTGTGAAATCGTGGGACAGGAAGTTATGTTCTGAATCCAACGGTTTAACTCAACCAGTCTGTGAAGAAAATGATTTGAAGCAAATTGCTATATTTCTTCATCATTCCATCCAAATAAATTCTCAATCCTCAGGAAAAAGGGATCATCATTTCAATTAAATATAGGCTAGCATATGAACTGTGAATGAAACTGAATAGCACTTCTAGTCATGTCAAATATTAATCCTCAAAATTTATTAACTGAAACTGCATTTTTAGGTCTCAGAAAACAATACTTTTTTGATACACTTTACAATAAATGATAGTAATACAAAAGGTGAGCACTCATGTTTTTCTACAACAAAGCATCTTTCCATACTAATGATTCAGCAAAAAGAGACTCAGTGTTCAAAAGTAAAATAGAGCAAAGAGAACTCAGTGTTCAAGTCAAGCATCAAATGATAGAGCAAAGAGAACTCAGTGTTCAAGTCAAGCATCAAATGATAGAGCAAAAAGAACTCAGTGTTCAAGTCAAGCATCAAATGATAGAGCAAAAAGTGTTCAAGAACATCAATGTTCAGTGTTCAAGCATCAAAATGATAGTGTTCAAGTCAAGCATCAAAAGCAAAAAGAACTCAGTGTTCAAGTCAAGCATCAAATGATAGAGCAAAGAGAACTCAGTGTTCAAGTCAAGCATCAAATAATAAAGCAAAGAGAACTCAGTGTTCAAGTCAAGCATCAAATGATAGAGCAAAGAGAACTCAGTGTTCAAGTCAAGCATCAAATGATAGAGCAAAGAGAACTCAGTGTTCAGCCAAGCATCAAATGATAGAGCAAAGAGAACTCAGTGTTTAAGTCAAGCATCAAATGATAGAGCAAAAAGAACTCAGTGTTCAAGTCAAGCATCAAATGATAGAGCAAAGAAAACTCAGTGTTCAAGTCAAGCATCAAATGATAAAGCAAAGAGAACTCAGTGTTCAGTCAAGCATCAAATGATAGAGCAAAGAGAACTCAGTGTTTAAGTCAAGCATCAAATCAAACAAGACAGCACAAAGTAGCATGTATGTTCATACCCAGCATCCTTACATAGAAAAGTTTATCATCTGCAACACAAAACAATCTCCCAGATAACTTTCATGATAACAATAGCAAATGGCAATTAAGTTCAGCACCAATATAAATTTATATCTAAGTGAAGTATCAATAAAAAACAGGATTGAGCTAAAGCATCATGATATAACTACATTAAGTCAAACATGAAAAAATAAAATTCATTTTCCTACACATCTGGTCTTCTTGTGCACTGATTTCTGATAACATTCCAACCACAGTATGGATCTCTAGTTTCACACACTTCCTATAAGAGAGAAAACAAATGATTTTAAATTAATAAAATTGTGAAGTTATTTTTTTAATTACAACAATTATACAAGTTCATTTTTTGTCATAATTCTTTCAGCAAATGAATAATCATTAAATTAAAGCAAGAAACAAATCTCATTCCAGTTTCATTATTCTATAAACACACTGATTTGCTACGCATTATTTTCAAATGAGGCTAATCAGGTCACTCCTTTAAATCGTTGGACACAATGAAAAATATAATATTTTAAACAATACATTATCAAAATTCATCCCAAGTACTGATTTTATATATATACCTAAAAAAGAAAATGTAAGAATTGAGCAAAAAATGCATTTCAAATTCTTGCTATAGATGTATTCCACATGACGTCACACATGCTTTCACGCATGCTAATTTAATAGCTAACTTGAAAGCTAACTTGAAAGCTAAATTGAAAGCTAAGTTGAAAGCTAACTTGAAAGCTAACTTGAAAGCTAACTTGAAAGCTAACTTGAAAGCTAACTTGAAAGCTAACTTGAAAGCTAACTTGAAAGCTAACTTAAAAGCTAACTTGAAAGCTAAGTTGAAAGCCAATTTAAAAGCAAACTTGAAAGCTAAATTGAAAGCCAATTTAAAAGCAAACTTGAAAGCTAAATTGAAAGCTAACTTGACAGCTAACCTAAAAGCTAACTTAAAAGCTAACTTAAAAGCTAACTTAAAATCTAAATTAAAGCTAACTTGAAAGCTAACTTGAAAGCTAACTTAAAAGTTAACTTGAAAGCTAACTTAAAAGCTAACTTAAAATCTTAAGAGCAATTTTGTTGCAAATTACTATTGTTTGTTCCTATATCTTTATCATGTATTTTGAAAAAATATCATTGTTTTCTTTACAATCAGTCAAGTAATTAAACTTTTGTTTATTTTTTACAAAACCTACAGTTGTCCGGCATCATTTTTGTGTGATGAAATTAAAATGTTTTTCTTGTTGTTTTTATCATGAATTTTTTTCTTTTTGTTGTACATCTGGGTGAAAATTTGCAATGATTTGCCCTCCAACACAAAACAGTCTTGTCATTGTAGAATGCCTCGATTGAATTATCATCTCTCTAATACCTTTGTGTTCTGAAGGAGATGCACCTTTCCACAGGAACTTTCACGATAGCATTAGGTAAGCCTGCATAAAGTGCTCCCTGCAAAAATACAAAATAATCATCTTTCTATTGAAATAGATTTCCTCCTAGTTTTGATTACCTTATTCATTTTAACTTATCAGCAATTACTGAACAACCTTATATAGTGCCCCAGAATACCTCTTTATTTATTAATGCAAAACCTTTTCGTTCTATTTGATATTGTAGAATATCGGCTGGGCATGTGACTGAGACACAAAATCCTTACCTGGGTGGCGAAATGTTTTATTTCCAAAGAAGGAACAGATGGCCATTTTACTTAAGTAATTTTGTTCATATTTCTGATGAAAATAAAACTAGAAGAGCAGCATCAATCTATTCCAGACACGAGGAACACAAATGAGCAGTGTTGAACCAATGGAAGCAGCAAAATACTCCTTACATATACTTTAAGTCCTCACTTTTTCTGTATTGAGTTATATGATAATTGTTCAACTTCAATTATTTTGCATGCAACAAAAAAAAAAAAAAAACATGATGAAATGAAATACATTAATGAATAGTTCCTAGGATAAACCGCAGATATACACCTGGATGAACAAAAAAACATAAACACAAAATTGTGCAAAGTTTTAAAAGCAATTGGGGTGAAAAACAAAACAAAAACTACATATTTAATCAAACTGATTATGATATTTACTAATACCTCTCTCTTCCATCCCCTCTCTAGCTCTGCCAATGGCAAAATAAATGAATAAGAATTTTACTTCAAATATGATTTATTTGATTGTACATTTTGACACTAGAAAAAACCTTTTATACTGCTCATATCCTTCTCTATTAAACATATTACAAAACAGAACTTGAAGACACTTCATCATTCACTCAAATTGAATAAGAAAGCAGAAATGTTACTGTTTTTCTCCCCTTTTCTTAAAACATTCATCCACCAAGAGCAAAAAGTAGCATCTTCCTTGAACTTTCAAGGCATTTCTCCTAACACGCACAGAAGCACATAATCTTATAAAATAATTCTCAAATTTGATTAGTTCTTTTGTTTTCATTGCAGTGTTGCTAAATTCAATCAGCACTAGTCTTATTTTTCAAAATTGTTAAATGTCAAAATCATAGCCTTTCAACAAATCAATAGAAATCAACAGGAACATTTACAAAAGGAGAGAAATTTCACATAAAATGAATTTACCTGCTCAGGGTGTAGTCTCAACACATTCATTGGTTCACACACAGCTTCCTACAAGGAGAAAATATTAATTACATTTCAGTCACATTTCCTGAAGGGAATTTAAGTCATACGGAATGTTGCCCTTACAGCTGGTGATGTAAAAAAACACTTACTCATCAATATTTATTCCATCTGAAATTTTAACAAAAATATAATTCCATGGAAAGGAACTTCAAGTATAAAACAGGAACCCACATATCAACATAATCAGGAAGGTCAGAGCCATACAACAACCTTGAAACTGATCAACTTACATAATTTGCTTCAAATGCAGGAAACCTTTTCCCACTCACAAAGTTTATTTTCTCCCATCTGAAACCACACAGCAGCATCCAATGGGTTCAAGAGTACAACATTAGCCACAAATTAATCAATCATCACATTTATCTTCTGCCCATGTAAAACTAACAGCAGCATCCAATGGGTTCAAGAGTACAACAACACATTAGCCACAAATTAATCAATCATCACAAATAGTTCAATAAATCACACAAAGTTTTTAGTTTTCAGTAAAACTCATTCTTTTATTTTCTGCCAATTTTTCCCTATAATCAGAATCGAAACAAAAATCACTATTTCTTCACAATTTCTTTACTTTTTGTATTTATATTACTACAACACATTTGAATTATTCTGGAATACTCCTATCATAATTTTCTTCTTGTTTGGTACCAAATCTTGCATGACAGACACACGAGTTGTATATGTCCGAAAACTCCCAAGTTTCTTCCCTCTCTAACAATTTCAACCACACTGATCCTACTGTCCATATGCAATAGAAAATGATTTGCAATTCCTCCAGTGATATACATCCCTTGAATGATAAATGCTAAATTTGATCTGCTTGTACAAGTGAATCTATTTACTTGTAGTCCTATGTACGTAAGAACATGTCTGCAGACGAGCCCATCCAAACTTAGGTGGAAGGTAACAAAATTTGTATAAAACAAAAGGTAAGACCTGTCCTCTTTTTAATTACTTTGGTTTTTCTTTTGTAATCTTTTTAAATGGACCCTCCTCCCATTTTTGGGCAACATTTTCAGTTCCTATGTTTGAGCTCCCCTGTCCCATTTTGAGTGTCTGGATTTGCTGGATTATGATTTCATGTATAATAGCAAGCTCTTACTGGTGTGACACACAGCTCCTCCAATATGCATGGTTCATTGGACCCTGGCAAATTCACAAATTTCTTGATTTTACCTTTAGCTGTACAGGAAAAATGAAATAAAGTGTTTGAATTTCAATGTGAATTACAAATAATAATGATCAGGTTGAAGTTAAAAGTAGATGTTTTTTCCTTAATCTCATTGGCTTAAAGTATACAACTTGACAATCAAACACCACCTTTCAACCCTTCCACAAGAAAAAAAAAAAAAAATCACTTTGTCCAGTTACCTTGCTTTAAAAATATCAGGTTTTTAGGATTCAGTTTTCATATTATTAAAATTATCTCTTCGTTTACAAAATACAATTCAATTGTTTAAAATTTAGTTCTGTAATGATCATTTAAAATTAAACAAAGTGACATTCTGTGTAGTGTAATATAAAGTAGACATTGCTCTTGAGACAAAGCAGATAATTATTCAGATATTTTCTGTTAAAATCATTACATATTCAGCGAGATAGGTCATTTGCAGAGCTGCCAGCTGTTGTTTTGTAGCTTTGCATTAAAGCTTAACATATTCTCTTCCTTTCAAGTTTTGGGGTTAATCAAACATTTGCAATCAACTTTTTATGTTGTTGAAAGGAGGACTGTTAAATTGTGATTATTTTCACAGGGGAAAACTTTATTTTATTTTTCTCTGTATGAAAATCTTGTTTTGCAAAAGAGGAAAAACATTCATGCCGTTTCTACATTTTCCTGTAAATTCCATCAATGAGTACTGTTTACTAGCAATTCCAAGGATAACGTACCAGGAATGTTACCTAAATGGAGGAATGTTACCTGAATGGAGGAATGTTACCTAAATGGAGGACTGTTACCTAAATGGAGGAATGTTACCTAAATGGAGGAATGTTATCTAAATGGAGGAATGTTACCTTAATGGAGGAATGTTACCTAAATGGAGGAATCTTACCTAAATGGAGGAATGTTACCTAAATGGAGGAATGTTACCTAAATGGAGGAATGTTACCTAAATGGAGGAATGTTACCTAAATGGAGGAATGTTACCTAAATGGAGAAATGTTACCTAAATGGAGGAATGTTACCTAAATGGAGGAATGTTACCTAAATGGAAGAATGTTACCTAAATGGAGGAATGTTACCTAAATGGAGGAATGTTACCTAAGTGGAGGAATGTTACCTAAATGGAGGAATGTTACCTAAATGGAGGAATGTTACCTAAATAGAGGAATGTTACCTAAATGGAGGAAGGTCACATGGGGCACAAGCATCCAAAGGTCTCTATTCCCATGCTAGAAATAAAAACTTTTCAAACAAATAAATTGATTTCTAGTATCTTTCATAGAAAAATATGTATTTACAAGAAGAAAATAAGTGTTGAAGGGACCTTCATTTATCTCAATGTTATCTGCCTTCCCCAGGATCTACAATGATGGGGAACTGAAGGACCATGGCCCCCACAATAATCTGCAAGACAATGCTGTTCAAAGCATTTGTATTTGGGCATTCCACAAGAAAGCCCTATAACAGTTGAACACACTGATCCAGCCCCCAATATTAAAATGGTTTGAAGGCCCTCACACTCCACCACTTGAACTCCTACCACTACCAATGTCCAAAAGTCTGGCTAAACTAAAGAGGTAATGTTTTCTTCAATAAAACAATATCTCCATTTACAACAGAAGGCTTAAGAAAGAGGATGGTACTCACAAGTTCCCAAGAAAAACACATCATACACAGTGTCAGGATCCTTGCCTCTAACATGATCAACCAGGATTTGCTCAATGCTGAAGAAAAAGGCGAACAAAACATCAAGAGCCGAACACTTGTATGTTTTATTCTAAATACACACACCTTAATAAATAGTTTGTATCTATCAGGCATGAAAAAATAAAAAAATTATTGAAGAAAAAATTGGCTGAAAATAATTATGTGGTGAAGGACTTGATCACCTCATCTAATTGCCACCTCAGTACATTGGTGGCAAATCAGTCATCAGCATCAATACTGAATCTTTATAAATCTTTGAAGAGTTACACCATCCATCAACTCCAGCTTAGGAGACAAACAGCAGATGCAATGTAGATATTAAACTACATTCTGGGAAGGATAATCTATTGCAACACTAACAGCCTCATTTCTTATACTGCATATCATTTGATAACTCTTTGCATTTTTTTCTTTATGGAGAAGGGAAGATCAAAACTTCAAATTAGAGTAATATGCAAAAACATGACTATTTCCCCACTGACAATAGTACAATGACAAAGCTACACACAAAATCCATCCCTTTCATTGTAACACAATACGATCTCAGTCCAAGAGAATTCTTAGTTGTCAGTAAATTTTTCATTAAACCTGACAGTTTTTTGTTTTTTTCATCCGTCATTCATTTTCATTTCAAATGAAGATTTATAGGAACAAAGTGGGCTCTTCTACCACCATGACAGCAAGGTGAACCCGAGGTTAAAATACTCCCAATGATTTTCAGCAGATAATCAAGTAAAAAGAGTGGATGTTTCCTAAAATATACTTGAGCTGAAAATTGATCTATCATTTATAGCTTCATAAAATGATGTATAAATATCTTGAACTCAAGAAGTACAAAAAAAGAGGCGATCGCATAACTTCTCCAGAGGGATGATTCTAGAAATGGAGCTAACACCCTGCTGTGCCTTCAGTCACTAAGCAAACTTCATGTCCATCAACATTCACGGCTGTGTTTATTTTCCATTAGCACTGCTAGTTAGGAAAAGTGCTGAATATTTCAAATATGAAAATATTGTCTGGTCAAATTGAAAAGCATCACTGAAATGAGTAACTCAAATAGACTATAATGTAGGACAGCACAAAGTGATGTCAAAGAGAATTTATGTCCTTTTAGTTATTTCATGTCTAGTCAAATTTGAATGCGAGGCCTAAAACAAATAACAACTGGTTATGTTTCCTTTTGTGGCCCTCAGTTATTGGAAAGACATACATCAATTTTGAAATTGCATTTTCAGACAGCAAATTTATTTTACAGAAGCAAGAATAATCACAATGTTAATCTTTGAGTACATTTAAAAAAATTGTATTGAAATTATGTGTTAGACCATTCGCAGGTTTGCATCAGGTTAAATTTTGATTTAAGAAAGTACAACTCTTTAAATAACCAGATTAAAGTATCTTCCCTTTCATTCAAACTTATTGAAAAAAGTCTTTTATTCCCATTTATAAACTTCAGAAACAAACAATCAAAAAAAACAATTCTTGCGGTTTATAAATCATCAACCTGAGAGATTGGGATGTTGTTCTTAAGTGCTTGCTGATCAGAATTCAGAAACAATTTTAATTTCCACTAAAAATGAACGTTTTGCTTACTGTTCAGTTTCACTTATATAAAGAGGGCGCTCTGAAGTAAATGGGACAGTGGAGTCCATGAGCTGATACTTTTGAGCTGCCAGTAAGTGATCTTCTGTGATGAACATTTCCATAAGTTCATCATCCAGGATGGTACACTGTTAGCAAAACGGAAATCACAAAATGTTTATCACTAAAGCTGAAACTCGAAGAGTCTAATCTTACTAAGAAAATGGATTTGAGATGCATATCATTGGACTATAAATAGGATATATATATATATATATATATATATATATATATATAAAAAAAGGTTGATTTTATTATCTAAAATACTTTTTCACATCTCCAATCTGATTATGTAATCTATACAAATTATAAGAACAATAAATAAATAACCCCACACGACCTCACCTCAATAAAAAATATAAATTGTCAGAGCAACAAGAAATTCTATAATTTGGGTAAATTGTCATGGTTATGAATGCGCAAAATAACATATCTCTCTAAATTTGCTCCTAACATGAAAGTTAACAAAACTGATAGAAATGATTGACTATACCTCTGTAGTTTTGCCTATTTTTGGTTCAGTACTGTATCACTTGCAGATCAACTTCACAAACACCCACACCAATCCACACTACAACTCCTCTGCCAAGCTGTACCTCTTAATGCATCTCTAAAAATGGACAAAAATGCCTTTTGTGGGCACAATCGCTACTCACATTGAAGTTAGGGTGTTCATTTGGGTGGCTCACCCAGGCCGACTGTGAATCGGGCTGGAATTTGAAAGGTCCTCTGAACGTATCCTCGATGTCCTCCAAGTTAAATGCACAGACTGCCGACCCTTGCACACCGTTGCTGTAGAAACATCATTATAAATGATTAACACATACAGGTAAGATTTAAGGTAGGGGACGTGGTATAAATAAGCTAAGAAAAATCTCATACCTTTCCCCTCAAGCTTAATTTTTATTCTAATTTTGTATTAAATTTTGACCTCCCTTGTATGTTTAATTTAATCAAAAGAAGAATGTTTTTGCATGTTGGACAAATATACATATTTCTATGGAATGTGAATGCATTATATAACAATTCCAAAGATTTAAATATTGTCATTAATAAAAATCAGATGAAACTTATGATCTTCAGCTGAAAAGATGAAAGTGTTTACCACAACTTTTCTCTTATATCTGCTGTCATATCATATGATAGTCATCAATACACTTATCCTTAGTACTTATTAAGTGTTTCTTTCTCAGTACACTTTGATATCATAATTAATAGATCTTCGGATACAATTACTAATTAAGAATATGTTGATGTGAATATGCTTACCCTGAAGTTGAGAAAACACCATACACTATGTGAGCTTCTTTGGAATAGAAAGTACTCTCTAAAAGAAAAAGAAATGAATAATATGCAGAGTGCATCACAGTGGCTCAGAGCACATCCCAGTGGGTCAGAGTGCAACCCAGTGGGTCAGAGCACATCCCAGTGGGTCAGAGTGCATCCCAGTAGATCAGAGTGCATCCCAGTGGGTCAGTGCATCCCAGTGGGTCAGAGTGCATCCCAGTGGGTCAGAGTGCATCCCAGTGGGTCAGAGCACATCCCAGATCCCAGTGGGTCAGAGTGCATCCCAGTGGCTCAGAGTGCATCCCAGTGGCTCAGAGTGCACCCCAGTGGGTCAGAGCACATCCCAGTCGGTCAGAGCACATCCCAGATCCCAGTGGGTCAGAGTGCATCCCAGTGGGTCAGAGAAGCTTGTTATCCAATGAAGGCCCAATATTCCAATCCTGCACATTTACCAGTTATCCAGTTTTAATTACTAGGTAAAAATTATGTTCAAAGCAGTGACCATCCATAAAGCCATCAAGCCCTAACCCATGTATGCCTTTCCCCAAATTAAAATAATAACTTTATCTTTATTCCTTGCCTTAGTATATCTATGGACAATATCCCCCTTCCTTCCCCAAACTACTTTCTTTCTTTGCCATAACTGCTGTTTAATTACGTCAAACTGGAAACTCTGATATACCCCTTATTCAATGTTCCACAAAGCACAACATTGACTGCAATAAAGGTTGCTACATAGAATACACACACAAGCACTATTCCTCTATACACCTTTTAATCCTAGCTCAATGCTCATTGGCTCCTCAGATATCTCCTAAAAGTTGTGAGTGGTAATTTGCTACTCATATACCATATATAACAAATCCCTGGTCATACGCAGAGAAAATGCCATGCCACAATAATCTTCCTTAACAACAAACTAAGAACTTCATATTTCAGAAGGGTACCAAATTAAATAAACAAATAATGCTCAATTAAGACATGTGATGGGAACGAAAGAATTATTTGTTGGACAATAAAAATGATAAGTTTCAATTACAATGTTCTAATTGAACAGCCAGTATATCATTTACCCTTAATATCCATGCTTTGAATTTTCATGAATCTTTATATCATTTCTTTCATTCTTATAGAATCTCATTGACTACAGTATAAATCTTCATTTAAGAGATTATGCTTTCTTTGGGCTAAGGAGGAGATAGGGTCCCACAAGCCAAACTCATTTCAGGGCACAATTTCAAGGTACCCGGTAATAAAATGTTTTGGCTAAACGGGCTAAAGTAGGTCATCAACATTATTAGGGGCACCTCTGGTATTATTTTATTTTTCTGGTAATACTATTTCAATATCTCTTCAATAAGCAGCTTAATAACATGTTATTATGCCCCCATACACAATGGGCCCAATTTGTATCAGTGATTGAGATCCCTAAAAATCAGTAAATTCTGTCCCCAATCCCTCTCTGCCACATCCACACACAATTGTCAGGCCCGTAGCCAGGAATTTAAAAGGGGGCTCGTTTTTTTGTATAAAAGGGAAAAAATCTTGAAATTCCAGGTTGTCTACCAACTGTGGTGTAGCGGTTATCATACATGTCTATAGACCATGAGGCCCTGGGTTCAAGCCTGGGGTGGGTAGACATGCCAGTGCACCACAACTGGTTATCAAAGGCCGTGGACATTGACTTGGTTGTCGACGTTATGTCTGTCCGTACGTCATACCTGTGTTCTCGTCCGGGTCGTATTAAGCGTTTCGTGATAGCATTGTTACTATCATAACCGAATACGCAGGCGACGAACCCGTCATTGTAATTGTGTGTTCACTCATCGTCAGCGTCGAAATTCCAGGTGCTTATTATTATTTTTTATATTTCAAAAAGGCACTTTTTCAACAAAAGGAGGAATTTGAAAGGGGGTTTCGTTTTTCATATAAAAGGACAACAAACCTTGAGATTCCGCACATTTATTATATTTTTTACATTTCAAAGGGGCACTTTCTCAACAAAAGGGGTTAGTTCGCTCGGACAAACTCCCCCTGGCTACAAGCCTGAATTGTTTTACTCACAATACGTTCTTTTTAGTACGAAATAAAAGAAACAAAGTTCCGTAGCTGTCCATAGACCTTTAAACATAAATGTAAGCTTCATCTCGTCTGTGCTGACAAAAGATATATTATATCATTTATACTTCATATTGAGGGTTTCGATTGCATCCTTGACTCCAAACTCAAACGCTGTCAATTTAATTTGCAGTGTGGAATCATTTTAACAACCTTCACATTTCAAATTTTATCGATGGCAAATGGCAATTCAAAACAAAAACAACCATAAGTGCCTAAAATTAAGATGCCAAAGTATTTTGGTTAAATTTCTCTGATTTTCTTATAGGAGATACAGTGACTGATATTTTATTGCATAATGCTTGAAGCCTATATCAGCTGCTCTCTATGTCAGCTGATGGTAGTGGATTAGACCACCAGCACATTCCTTAATTATCCAACTTCACCAGGGAAATAATGAGACCTCACCACAAAGTAGACCAAACTATCTTTTATTTGTTAAATAGTGAGAGTAACATTAATGTTTAGGACATCCAATGGAGAAATTAGGTTATGAGGGAAGAATAATATTCATCTAGTGAACACATGCCATATGTTCTACCACTTCCTCAGAAAGTATCTTCATATTTCATGATGTTCAGATGAATTTAATGCACTTTCCAAATGTCAGAGAAGACTTTTTCCCTCAAATATTTTGTAATTCTTAATGAGATAGAGAAAAGCATAGTAGTCTTAGCCATAAGTCTCCTTCTTGAAGTGGGGAAGGGGACATGAGGGGGGACATTGGGTCATACTTTTACTCCACAAAGTGGGGAAAAGTGTTTATTTTTTTATATTTTTTTTAAAAGTTGGTTTAATTTAAATCACTTTCCGAAAGTATGGGTGGGACAAGTCCCCACTTTCGAAAAAGGGTGGGACAAGTCCGCACTTTCCCCAGGAATTATGGCTATGAAATGTTGTTAAAAACTATAATAAGACACTGATGATCTTGACTTACAAAAATAGATACCATGTTTTAGAGAAAGATAGATCATAATTTTAAGAGAAAAATTCATTTCATTTCTTTCAGAATATTCAAAGTTTCAAACAGGTTCTAGAAAACAACATTGTTTATTTTCTTTTAAATTGAATTGGTATTTCCTCTAGATCAAACTATTTCATCATTTAAGAAAAAGGTATCTGATTAAGATTCAGGAATGTCCTTGTCGTGGGAATGAAATATTCACGCTACTATATTTCACGTTCCATTAAGGTATTTTTAATACTACAATTCATCTTCCACGTTAGGTTGAGATGAAAAGAGAAGATTTGAAATGCAAGAAATCTAAACAGGAGCATGATGAAATATCATGAGATAAATGAACTCCAAAAGTAGCAAGTGCAGAACTCACCCTCAGTCTATATCATCTTAATAAACCACATTAGCTTGAATTGCATGATAGGATTTTCATAATGAGACAATAAAAAATGTCAGCGATACAGTGTGGTCAGCAGATGTATACTAACTCAATCTTAACTAATATTCTTCCAGCCTTTCATTATTTTTAAAGATTCAGACAGGTTCCATGAACACTTCTTGAAAAACAGATTTTTCTATTATTGAATATGACACATGTAATTTCCTTTAGATCCAACTATTTCTAACTTAAAACACACTAACGTTCCTCCAGGGCATCAAAAATCTAATTTTCTAGCAATTTTTGGCACAGGTGAAAGGACCAAAGAAAATTATCCAAGAGTGGACATCTGTCCACTGTGTTGACAGTCTGTATTACCAATTCAAAGAATCTAATCAGGAATGACCTATGTCCAAAGTTAAAAATGTTTCTATTTACAAAGATATTTAGAATGCTTCAAAGTTTTGTATGAGAAAAACTGGGTCAGTCAAGTATTCTCTTGTTTTATGACCTTCATGTTACCTGAATTATAAACAGTATCTTTTGATTTTTAAATCAAACATCAGTATTTTAAAAAATAGTTCAAAAGAAAGTTGGTCATGTCAATAATGAGTAATCATTCATTTTTCATTTACACCAACTAATATCTAGTCCTCTACCACAAAGATTATTTGGCCTTAAAAATGTTTGGACAGGTAGAAATTGTATCTTCTTTTATTTTCTATATTTAATTTTTGCTCAATTTATTTCATCCTCGACATTAATCAAGATTAAACAAAAAAAGAAACGTAAATGGCCAATTAAAACAACAAAAGATGCAAGAGTGTACAATATTGAAGGCTTAAACATCGAATAAAGTCGTTTTCAGGTCTTTCCATTTGCTAATATGAGTACTCATTTCCCCTTTACGCTCTGCTTTATAACTTTCAATGCAATAATCTTCCCTTAGCTCAATAAGGAAGTGCACATAGGGAAGGGGGCAATATTTTGCTTTCTACACTTTTAAATAACTTGCTTACCTATAAAATTGAGAGGTGCAGTGGCTCAGAGGTTAAGGAGTCATGCCCGTATTTGAAAGGTACCGGGTTCGATTCCAGTCGTGAGTGCTGCATTGTGTCCTTGAGCAAGACACTTTACTCTACTTGCTTCAGTCCACTCAGTTGTAAAATGAGTACCAGCACTGCTGGGAAGTTAATCTGAGATGGACTGGCATCCTGTCCAGGGGGAGTCATGTACTATTATCTGCTTGCACCATGGAAACCGGGAATAAGCACCGGCCCTTTGAGCCTAAAGGCTCGAATGGATTTAACTTTAACTTTTGACCTATAATAATCACCTGATTAATAATTTTGTAGTCTAGTAGAGACTTTATATTCATCACAAAGAGCTTTAAAGTCTGATCAGGATATACTTTAAATCATGTCAAAAGCACGTGTAGTTTGGGCTAATTAAAGCTTGAAGAAGTTTGAACACTAACATTTACCTGCGAAAGAGTCATTCCTTTATACAACTAATGGCTCAATTTCAACTAAAGTTTGAAATATCTTGAACCTTAATTTAACTTACTACATCATGAATTTTGCTGATTGAAATCTCTTGGAAATGTGATCATACATTATAATTTAAAAACAAAGCTTTTTGAAAAACTGAAAGACAAATGCAAACACTTTCTGGGTCATAAGTCCATTAAGAATGTCTGGAGCAAATGTATACAGCATTGAACCTAGCCTTTTAAAAACTTCCTAAAAGTATAATTCTATCTGATTGCAAGATTTGACATTGGTTTTATTCCTTTCTACATTACAAGATCACATCAAATATTCTTCTCTTCCAATCTCTGCTCTTGAATTTTCCTTCATGATATTCAGGTAATGCTTCCTTAGGCATCAAATATCCTAAATGTTAATATGAAATGCTCTTGATCTAGGCCTCAATCTGCCTTAAAATGCAATTATTTGCTTATCAGACATGCAAATTTCTAGTTCAAGGCATGCAGGATGTACCAGGTCTTTCTTGATCTTTCAATTTCTCAGAAATGAGTCAAAACCTTTGTGACAAGAGCAATTATAACAGTAGGTCATGTTATGCTTTCATAACAAACATGGTGCATGCATTTATTATGTCAAATTTGTAAGATGATTACATGCACCCTCCACCCACCGGGACAAGCAAATCCAATCCTTACATGGAGGATAACCTAGCTGTGATGGTTTAAGAAGCTTGGTCGAAAAGTGAGGGAGTCTTTTTGCTATAAATCAAGGAAATTTTGAAATAACACAGGTCTAATTTTTGATACTCATGTCGTTGGAAAATAAGTCTTCATAAGAAATGATTATGATTAATTTGAACATTTGTATAAAAAGTGTTTAATACCATCACGAAAAGTATATTAGAATATTCTCGAGATTCAAGGAATTATGCACTTAATTTTCAGCTACCAGCTTCTTTAAGCTGATAACAAAAGATCGATAATATTATCGAAGGCCAAAGATTTCTATTTACTCTTTGGTTTAATATTTTGAATTCGTCAAATCCAATGGTCCAAACAACTATCAATCTCTTCAACTATCATTCACTTTGAATTAAAAATAAATATGATTTGGATGGATCTCATAACTAGTTTCTTTCAACAAAATTACTATTCTTTGTGAGATTTTTGTCCCTTTTAAGTGTATGCCTACACATTTTCAGATACATAGTCTACAGGGCAATACAGGACTATGACAGGGGCGGACTGGTCCACCGGCCCTGGACCAGTGCATCGGTGGGTTCTGAGGTGCTGGTCCCAACGTGCTGATCGAATTTTTCCAATAACTTAAGTTTGGCTGCTGGTGCATTGAGCTAGTTTATATCATTTTTTTCATGAATTTAAATGAAATTATTTGTATGCTTTATATAAATGAACGAATAAGCGTCGTGACGCTTATGACATTTTTTGCTTGGTAAAATCAGTTGAACACGCCAATCACTCCACCTGGACTGGTTTACTTTTATGTGCCACTCTGCCACTGGGCTACAATGAAAGAGGACTGGTTGATCTCAACAAAGAAAATCTATAAGATTTTTAATCTTAAAGAAAACTTACGAAGTTCATTGAAGTAAAATGGGTATTTCCCAGGGATGGAACAATTCAGTCTTGCTTTTAAGAATGTGGTCCAATTTTCTTCCAGAAGAAACTCCCCACCGGCATCATTCTATAAACAAAACAAAAATATTGAAATAAGAGATATTGTCAAAAATAGCAAATTCAGTCAAGACTTTACTTTTACTTTTGTTCAAAATACCAAGTTGATTGCAAAAATGATAAAGAATTGATTTTACTTAAAAAAGTTCCATTGCATATCCAAGAGCTTAAACTCATACGAATACAAATTTAACCCATTCATACATGCATAAAAATCCATTAAACTTGCACACAGAAAAAAGCAAAGATTCACACAATTGGTTTAATATCAATTTATTATTTTTATCTTATTTATCATTATTGTTATTAATATCAATATCAATGTTAATATCATTATTAATAATATTATAATCAATATCAATATTATTATTATTATTATTATTTGGGTGGGAGAGGGAAGGGGGAGAGGGAAGGGGGAAGGGGGGGTTTATTCCAACTCCTAAAGTGCAAAACCTGTACAAAAAAATTCAATGTTTTCTAGACAGGAGTAGGCAACATGAGATACAAGCATGAAAAACCATTAAACTTGCACATAGCAAAAAGCAAAGATTCACACACTTGGTTAAATATTAAACAATTTATAACAATTTATAAATTGTCTTGAAATACACTGTTTTATGCTAATCTGTTGCAGGGACAACATTTTCTTTTTTCTAATTTGTAATACAATTCCATAACTTTTCAATAATCCAACTGACAACAACAATATGATTTTTAAAGCAATATATTCTCCTGTCTTAATTTTCCCTTTCTTAAACATTTCTGCAAATTAATAATTGACGAAAATCAATCAGCCTACAGAAAGACACTCTTTAAAGATATACATTCTCATAAGCCCATCAGCGCCCAATCAGAGACACATCAGAATCTCAATGTTTATTTTGCATGAGATTCAATTTATTTGTGATGCAGACTTAATTCAAATATTGAATGTCTCAGATGATTCAATCTGTCCCTCCAAGCATGAGAAGTGGGTGTCCTCATTCAGGATACACATTTGGTTAGATTTCCTTTCAATGGTAAGTCAGCCTTGAATAAATAAATAGATATAATTACATCCACTACAAAAGAGAAAGAACCAGAACATCAATGATGTAGTAGCTCAACATAATTTGGAGGTAGGGCATGATCATGGCATGGTGGCATTTCTCTGTGGGGGTGTTATATGGAGCAAGTTTGTTGGGGAAAGAAAAAGGGGGTCCATTTTGAAAATATTTTCGCTGAATTGATTGTGCAGGTATCAAAATTGACTCCTTTCACTCTCCGGGTATCAAAGTCGTATAATTTCATATTATAGGCATAGGCGGCGGAACTGGGAGAATATGCCCCCCGCCCCCTCCCACACTTTTCTGAAAAGTTTAAAAAGTGCCCTTCCAAGATAAAAAGTGCCCTTAAAGAGGACAAGTGCATGCCATTTCAAACATTAAAAAACTTTTTCTTCAAAGGCTATAGACCTTTAATCTGATTTTTGTATTAAGACAGTAACACAAACATCCCCTCCCCAAAAATGTGAAATTTCACACGCTTCACAAGCATACACTGTTCTGAATTTTCTCTAAAGACAAAGTTGGGGCCCAACAGCCCTACAAAATTAAACTTTTTCGTACTTAGAGAGCCTTTGCCTCTGCCACCCTTTGTCCAGCTTAAGACTTGTAAGAACTCTTTAAATTAGGGCTGACTAGAGTGTGCGAGCCACCCCAAAATTTATTAGTGGGGCATCTGTGAAATGGGTCATGCGGAGCAAAACTTACTATTTGGACCCGGGCCATTGTCATGACATAAATTGACATGCCCTCCTTCATCTTTTTTTGTAAAGTTTAACATGTTACAGAGATAAAAAAGTGTTATTTAGAATATTAAAATATATTTAGTTCCCTTATCATAATTGATCTTTTTATTGACAAATTGAAAGAATTAGTACAAATATCAAGCAAAATACCCCAAATTTCACTCGTGGAGTGCCTAAGTTAACTTGGGTCCTGGAAGTCTAAATCTGGCAATTTCATGCAAGATTGATGATATGTACATTTTCCAATTTTTTTAGATTTTGGTACAAAATTGTTTTATTTTAAGGAATTTTGGACTAAAATAAGTTGCATTTTTAAAGCTGTAAATTAAAAAAAGAATGGAAAATGGATCCCTAATAATTGTAGGACTGATAAAAGTGTAGAAATTTGCCGGTGTGTAAGTGGGGAAGGAGGGTGTAGACCCGTAGCAAGCGTATACATGCTCTGGCCAACACATGCTGAGAAAATGCATGAAAATTAGAATGTGCTGCCATCACATAGCATGTTTGTTAATTTAACTAGTACAAGATCCCATCTATCGAGCCTACTTTTCGCACAAATGTTCATCTATCCAGTGTATAGACTGCATATCTACAACCACTCAATCATATTTCCACATATCCATCCCAACACCAGAGCCGTAATATTCCTTCACAAAGTTAGGTTGGGGGAGGGGCACGCGAGGCCATACTTTTCCTCCATAAAGTATGGGGTACCTTATAAAGCCCCTGTCGTCCCCCAAGGATTACAGCCCAGGCTGGTCTATACCCACCCAATTATATCTGTGTTTATCTAAAGGAATTTAATCAGTATGAATAAGACACTCTGTGAATCAACAATTCTGCCTCCCCCTCCTTCTTTTTCTCCCCATGTCTAGGCAGTCATAAGGGATTTTTATTGTGGGGACAAAACCGGAATGAAAATCCCTTTAATTATACATATAATTCAAGCATGACTGTATGATCTATTACAAATTCATGTTAACCTAAACTTGGGGGGAGGGGGAGACAATAATTGCAGCCCCTTGCCCATATGGCGAGCCGCCCTGACTGCATCCCCTCAATACCTCTCAAGTGCTTGGACTTGACCAGAGGGAAGACTGAATGAGCACACTTTCTGTACTTGAATTGAGGCCTGAACAATAGTTTCTTTTTATCTTGTTTCAACTTGCCTGTATCACGTTCCACCGGCAAGTATGATTTTCACTATGTGTTGTTTACTTATTTCGGGGACTACTACCGTAAACGGAAGCTGGGAAGTCTGGTAGTCATTAACATATTACAAATTTTAATCAGTCAAAAGTTTTGCCTAAAAAATATTTAAAAGTGTAACAAAGAAGCATTATTTGCCTAAAGCAATATCTTTTTATAATGAAAATGCATCAAAATTGTTACGTAAAATTATATTTTGAAGGATTGTATTCCCATGCTAAGTGTGGTACAGTTTCCCCCATATGAGATTGCACCGAAATAAGTAATCATGAGTGCAGGACTTTTACAGTGCAATCATAAAGGTACCACAGTGGTACCTCCATGGTTTAATTTCACAATGTTTTGGAATGCAAAATTCATTACAACTACAAAGAGTGACAAAAGAAACTGCCTCGTGGAGCTGTTATTCCAAATAACAACTCCCTGCTCGAGGTTAGTAACGGCCATATAATGACCTAGAAGCCTGGAGACTTTTTCGGAAAAAAGCGCTGGTAAATTCTGAGTCAGTGTTATTATATATGCTAAATTCATTTGGGATGCGCTTTTTTTGAGTCATTTTTGGTGAGTTTTGGAATGCAAAATTCATTACAACTACGCACCAAAACAAAAAGTTAGTGCATCCAAATAACGATGTGTGTAAGGCAAATATTGGCAACACAGCAAAATATCGAAGAAAAGCTCAGGATCAAATGAACACTACGCTGCCAAAATAGCACTTGTATCCGAACAAAAATCTGGCTTTTACCAGACTAATTGCTTAAGCTAAAAATGCCTTTATGGAATATTGAACTAAAAATTCCATCAAATTGAACTTCAGAATAAGGGAATGGGTTCAAGCATGGAGATAACTCAATGGTTGAGGCCACTAATTTTCATTTTACTGTTAGTTTATATTTAAGAGAACTCTTATTGTAGCTCCACTTTAAACTTTACATTTTTTATACTAAATTGAACAAACATTTAAGTTTTTTTAATTTTTTTAAACATACTTCCTGTGATACATCCAGGTTTATGTATACGAGAACATTCTTAAAAATCACACATTTTGACATATTTCCATCCAAACATCAACATATTTTATATGCGGCCATTTCAATTTTACACCTCCATACAATATAAATCATGCTGAGAGAAATGTCTCCTACACATACACACCCCAGTAGAATAGCTTTAGAGGGTAATTTTAGGATAGGCAGAAGAACCGTGTGGTACACTTTGAAAAGAACCGATTTTGTATTATTAGGTACACTCTTAGAAAGAAAAAAAGGTTCTTCAAGGTTCTCAGTGGAACCCTAAGAACCTTGAGGTTCTTTGAGAGGTAGAAGGGTTCTTTCTGGTTGCTAAGGGTTCATTGTGGAACCTGGCTTCCTTCGGTTTCTAAAGGGTTCTTTACAATTATCTATAATTTTTAGAAAAGCATTAGACGTAATTGACAAATTATTTCTTGAATGTTTAGACCTTAAGAGCGAATAAATCAGTTAAAATACTATTTCAAATATACAATTGTTTTAAAAATAATTAGTTTGTGAAAATGAAAATGCAGTATTTTCAGATAAATTTTGTTTCTAGTATTGACTATAGAATGTTTGATCCCGTAAAAAACAAAAATAAAACAAACGCATTCTTAACATCAATACCTTGTAGAAATTTAGAATAATCTTTGCCAAATCCCATCTCAATTAAGGTAACATTATGATCTAAAAAATTTGGAGAAAACTTAGTTGGAATTCAAGTTTCTAACACAAACTTTTCACATAATGCCATGCACATTGAACAATGTTACCATTAGGATATCAGCCAATCAATGCACGTTAAATGCCTATTGCTACTAACGTCTGCAAATAGATATATAAAGGAGTTGAGGCAGCGCGCAGTGGGCATTTTCCAATAAGATATCAAAGTAAATTCTATCCACTCTACTGTCAACATTAGTAGATTAGACAGTCTCAAAGGATATTGTCACATTGAAAGAGTATTGGTTTAAGTATTGGTTGTAAGTATTGGTTTAAATTTAAAGGAATAAAATTACAATTTATGTGATAGAGTATGTGATAGAGTATGTGATAGAGTCTTGGCCTATAATTTTTTAAACACGCATTGGAAAAAAACCATGTTGATATCTCATTCTGCTGAGGAGTTATTGCACCTTAACTGTTTAAAGATTCACCAGTGTATTGAAAAGTCACCTTGCAGTGTAAAGTGTATTGTCATAATTTTACATTCACGCCATTTTTACGTATTTCTTTTAACATGATTTACCTATTTCTAATTGATTGGAATTTTTTGTTCAATTATTGAGTATGTGCTTTACTTGAACAGATGCTTTGCCCAGATCTACTTATGACATGTGCCTTATACTTTAAAGAAAATAAATATTTTTTGTTTAACTTACATCTGTATAGGCTTATGTATTATCTTGGCTCTAAACGGAATAAGATATTAACATGGGTTTTTCACCAATTTGTTTCTTCACTTGTTCTCTATCACATAAATGAAAATTCACAGGAATATTCCTTTATTTATGTTTTAAAAACATACCTCGCATTAAGACATGATAGATGGAAATTGCTTCAGTCCCATAATTTTCAATATAAAACACAAATGAAGAATATGAACAAATATGATAATAAAAAAAAAAAAAGGTCCATGGAGAACCATATTTCCTGTGATTTTGAGGTTCCATGGGGAACCTATATGAACGTTCCTTAAAGAACCCGAATGGGTTCAAATATGTGACATGCTATAGAACACTTAAAAAGTTCCACGGAAAACCTTAGATTCAGAGAGTTTGAGGTTCCATGGGGAACCCATATTTACAGTTCCTTGAAGAACCATACTGGGTCCCGAATATGCAACAAGCTATAGAACCGTAAAAGGTTCCAAGTATAAGTTTTTTTTTTCTACGAGTGTAGGTAGGTGTACTAGGTAATCTTTCCCTCACTGTTTGATTTACCTTGGATTTTTTGACAAACTTTTCCTCCCAATCAATTACAATTCTATGATTGGAAAATAATCAATAAGTGATGCTTGCACAAAAACAATGCTTTTGTTTAAATTATTAAATTAAACAAGCGAGGACCAATTTTTAATTAAAACACTTCGGTAAAATGAGACGAAATTCAGTAGTAACTTACTAATACAAGACAGGCCTATACTTCCCTCCCACTGAGCAAATGACACACTGAAAGAAAGTCAATTAGGCAGATGTATGTATCCCTCTCAAACATCTGGAGATATTTAACATTAGCTAAAACATTCAGCTGAAGTTCTGGTAAGTTGCATACAAATGAACCATACAAGACCGCAAGAGGAGATAACAATTATATAATTATGGGACTTATTCAGTTCTTGTTATACATAATGAAGCTTGAAATGGACTATGATAAGAAACATACAAATTATAAGGATTCAAGTTGGAAACATTCAATGTGAGCAATGTATGCCATTCATTTTTGATATTGCTTAAGATGAATTAAGCTAGTTGCACCCTCTATTTGGCTTGATAGTCATTGCAATTAATTCATAATATAATAATAAAAAGGCAAATCAAGAGGCATGATGTGAAAAGAAGTGCTCTAAAAAACTCCTCAGAACTTAACTGTAGTAGAAACACTCCTTAGGGAAACAAGAAAAAGACAATTTATTTACAATAATATGAGTAGAGTTATACACCACCCATGCTGCGGTTTCAATGTAAATTTACACTAAAAGGGAAAGTCTATATAACCTTTAAATCAAATAGGATTACTGCTTAAAGGAAACCAATCTGGAGTTCCAGAGATTTATAAAGTGGTTTCTTAAACTTTACAATGCAGTATTACAAGAGCAAGTTCAACATTAAGTTAAATTATAAATTTAGCGCTTTTCAGATAAGTTTAATAAGATTTTGTATAATTGACTGAAACCGCCATAAAAATCACTTCAAACGAAACAAATAACATTAGCTAAGTGGTTTGCAAAGTACAGTGTTCTGTAAAGTGAAACCAAAAGCTAATCAGTTTTATTAAAAATAAATTTGTTGCTTCCTTTTGATACTTCATGAAATCATTCAATTATGTTTAGATTTATGGAGTACACCTAAAATGCACTTTCATCTCCTGGAAATGTGTCACTAACCCCTTATGGGTGTAACTTCATATCAAAATTTCCTTTGACTTCACACAACCTTTTTATGTTCTGCCATTACCTAATGTTGCTGTTACAAAAACAATTTTCTCATTATAAAAAACAAATACTCACCACATGAAATGACACCATGGAGCTATTAACTGAATGACACTTCGGGATATTCTCGGATCTATTTATGTTCTATAAATACATTTCTTCTGGAGTCTGTGCTGTCTATCTACTGTGGACTGTAATGATCTATTCTTGTCTTAATTTCGTCTTTATTGGGGATCAACTTTAAAGTAACATAGTCTCACAAGATGAATGGTCAAAGCAACACATCTCATTCCAATAAGCCGTAGCACCAACCACGGCAGCACAGCATTGCCGTAGTACTATTTCAATCAACAAATCTATTGATTAACTTTTGACCCATGCTTTGTCCCTATCATGCCTTCAGAAATCAAGCTTGCAGAGGCACTGTTCAATAGGCCACTACAGCCTTAATTCATACATGTAACTTAAACACATGCAGTGGCACATTTAAATACAAATCACGCCTACAAAAATTAAAGGATTAGTTCAGTGGTTAAGCATGTCTATTTTATATGAAGGAGGACTTCAAAAGAAACAAAATACTGAAGAAAGAATTCAAAAATCGTATTCCATTAAGGAGATATTCGAGTTTAAAGTTTGGTATCATTTGTATAGAAACGACTGAAATCAGACTAGTTGTGATGTCATAGCCTCAGATTCCTCAAAGTCTTTATGATTTTAAAGAATCTGAGTCTGTGACATCACAACTAGTCTGATTTCAGTCATTTCTACAGAAATGATATCAAACTTTAAATTGAATATATCTCCTTAACGGAATAAGATTTTTGAACGCCCAAATATCAAATTTATAATAAATTCAATGGATGTTGACAAATACCTTTGATTCAGCTATTTCTTTGTATCCCTCTGTATCCAAGATCTCCTAAGTTAATTTTGCCTCCATGTTTCATTGTGGTTTTGCTGTACTTTAAGACGTTATATAATTTTGCATCCAAAAGCTTTGACATTTAACTTATGAGACTTGATCCAACTATATGCCCAAAGACTATCAAAGACAACACACAACAGTTTTGAGATGCGTTCATGTGCGTAATTTTCCTCAGTATCTACTGGGGAATCATTGCTGTGCACTTATTTTCAGAACTTGATTCTAATCAAACTTTGTTTTCTAATCAGGAAAGAACTAAAGCATCTTCTCAACCATTTGAGCAGAATTCAAGTGAACCCAGGTAGCTGCAACCTGTCTATATGGAAACCTCAAGACAATCAGGGACAAAAGTCTTGGCATTTTTCCCCCTTCAATGTTGGTATACGATTTGCAAGAAAGGTTTTCATAATATATCGGCAACATTGAAGAGAGGCATAAGGCATGTAAGGGGAAGGAAAATAGTGCCAAGTACTTTTGTCCGGGATTGCAGCACTGAATGAACACCTTTGTGAACATCAGTAAGACTTTAATGCGAAAAAAAATCTTGTAATGGTCACGGATTAATACAGGTTTTGCACAATTACGCAAAAAAGTTGAATGCAAGTTGTTCATCTTTTCATCAAAAAAACCCTAGTCAGTATTAGCTCTTTCTACATATCTCTTAGTAGTTTTGAAGGGCCATGATCTCTTCCCTCTCTTTCACATAGACTGGATCACAGAGATAGGGGCTAGAAAGGGGGGGGGGAGGGGGGAGATTATACCCCCACTTTTGTTTATATTCTTTTCCTTTGTTTGGTAATTTTTTTGTATCTTAGTGTGATTTTATGATTTTGCCCTGGTCCCTATACCCCAGCCATGTGCACCAAGCTTAAGATTGCTCAGATCTCGACATATGCTAAACACCAGCAAACTAACGGGGTAACAGAACATTTTCATGGGACCCTAAAGAACATGATTAGGTCGTTAACAGATGGTCAGTTGAAATGTTGGGATGAGTACATACCATATTTCGTCTTCTCATATAGGAAAGTGCCATGCAAAACAACTGGGTATTCTCCATTTCAGCTGCTGTATGGCAGGCAGATCAGAGGATCACTAAGCATTTTAAAAGATAGTTGGCTCTCATTAGATAGGTCTTCAAATGATGTGGTATCCCATTTATTAAGTATGCATAAACGCTTACCAGAGCTAATGGAGAAGGCAAATGAAAATACAACACAAAGCCAAAAGAAAATGAAAAAGCTGTATGACAGAAATGCCACTGAGCGTGAATTTAGCCGAGGTAACAAGTATCAATCTTCTTACCAGAGGGTCCTTCAAAATTGGATTCAAAAGGGCAGGGCCCTTATTGCCCAAAGAAACGGGTTGATCAGATCAATTATGAAATCTGTTTACCAGAGAAACATAAGTCACGAGTGCTTCATGTTAATGTAATTAAGAAATGGTACAGTAGAGATCATAAAAGTAAGCTCAATAAATGCAGTATGTAACATGATTTAGTACATGAAATCAGTGGAGAGGGAACAGAAAGTTGGGAATCTGATGGAGAGAAAGAAACCTTTCTTGAAATAAGACTGTGATATAGCACCTTAGTACAAATGCAAACTTGGAGGGACATAGAAATTGGAAAAGATTTGTCACATAAACAAGAAATGCAGATGATAGAGGATATAATTTGTGCATTTAAGTATATATTTTCAGACGTCCCCAGTAAAACCCATCTAACAAACACCATGTGCAGGTAAACAAAGAAACCTCAGTCAGGCAACATGCCTATAGGGTGCCTCATGCCCTGGATAACCTGTTGAGATGGAACTGGAAAATATGCTCAAACTGGGATTCATTGGACCTACCACAAGTGCCCATGCATCACCAATTGTAGTGGAGTCGAAATGTGATGGCAGTTTGCGACTGTGTACAGATTTTAGAAAGCTAAACAAGATATGTGAACTTAACCCTTAAAAAATGCCAGGGATAGATGAATACTAGACGAGGTATCCAGTGCCCCCATACCAAATTAAGAGGCATCATTTGAACTAGGAATTCCTTTTAAAAGTCTGGAGCACAGATTATCGGATGTCTTGTGAGACAATTTTCAGAGTTTGAAATGCACTCTGGCATGTGGAATCCTGCTGCTGTTACCATGTGATAAAGTCTGCTGTATGCAAAAAGTTATCCAGAAAGCACACCTGACAATGTTAGAATTTCCTCTCAAAAATATATTTCAAATTATCTCACAACACTTATGCCTTCCTTCTCTCTCCAGTTCCTTCTTCAGACTCCTTGAGTTTCCAATCTCCACAACCTTCTACCACCTAATCAATAACACTTTATCAAAGTCCTTTATCAAAGTCCTTTATCAAAGTCCTTTATCAAAGTCCTTTATCAAAGTCTTTATCAAAGTCCTTTATCAAAGTCCTTTTTCAAAGTCCTTTTTCAAAGTCTTTTTCAAAGTCCTTTTTTAAAGTCCTTTTTCAAAGTCCTTTTTCAAAGTCCTTTTTCAAAGTCCTTTTTCAAAGTCCTTTTTCAAAGTCCTTTATCAAAGTCCTTTATCAAAGTCCTTTATTAAATCCTGCTCTCAGCTAAGGCAGAAGAGCCACCTAGAATAAGGGGATTACAGTTCCTCCTATGGATTTCTACTTTTTGACTCCCAGCTTTCAGTGTAAGGGAATTGTATAAGTAGATCCCAATGGTAAGCATACTCATCACAGAAAAGCTATTACCCTGCTCTCTATACATGGACAAGTTGACAACCTTAGGGGAAGCATTTTTACCGTCCCCAAACCCCACCCACTTTCGGTAGGCCAATCTGATGTTGTGGCTTTGCACCCCCACTGTTAGTGGGAAAAATTCCTTCCAGGCAAACAAATATTCATGATTCCTCTCAGGATCATTGAGGTAAGCTCCCCTGATTGGATACTTAAAGGGCTAATTCACAGGTTACCTAGGTGATAGTTCACAGGATACCTAGGGGCTAGTTCACAGGATACCTAGGGGCTAGTTCACAGAAAACAGAACCTTATCATTGCTTTACCATTTTCCATTAATTTCTTAATTTGCAAATGGCTGCATCTTGATTAAAATAGTTCCTTCTGGCAAAGATCAATGCGAATAACATAATAATTATATTAGTGGAGTGATGATCCACTGAGAACATGCCTCCTGCTAATAAAATCAACTGCACTTTCAAGGTTAAGGAACACCAAATGCACACACAAATTCTCGACACAGCAGAAAGATATGCCCAGTTGTGAACTCAAAATGTAAGCTCATATAAAATCTTGTTCCATGTATAAATGCATGCTTGGCTAAAAAAGCAAATATCTTTCGATTGTTTTTACACATAGAAAAAGAAACAGAAAGTTGCATCTTCAAGAAGGAAAGATTAAAGGATAAGTTCAGTGGTCAAGGATGTCCATCTTATATAAAAGAGGACTTAAAAAAGAAACAAAATGATGCAGAAAGCATTCAAAAATCTTATTCCATTTAGAAGATATCCAAGTTTAAAACTCTCTTATCTTTGTAGAAATGACTGGTGTAGTAAGTCTACTATGGAAGGTTGTCTTCAACCTCATATTCTTAACAATTGTGAATGTATTTCAAAGAAATTATATATCACTTTTTTCTTATTTAAATCATTTTTCCTCTAACTGAAAGATTTTTCAGGTGGTGAATTATAATCATTATTACAAGATTTTATTTAATTACCTTTTCTGCTATATCCAATGTTTTTACGCCACACAATCGAAGGACAAAATATGATAAAATACATAAAAATTTTGAGGAATCTGAGGCAGTGACATCACAACTAGTCTGATTTCAGTCGTTTCTACACAAATAATACCAAACTTCAAGCTTGAATATCTCCTTAAAATCTCCTTAACGGAATAGGATTTTTGAATGCTTTCTTCACAATTTTGTTTCCCTTGGTATCTTCTTTTATATCAGTTTTGACCCCTGAACTTATCCTTTAAAAGTACCATGTTCAAGTTTGACACTTTCATCAGACCACTGAAGGGAAATCCACCTGATAATGAGATACATAATTACAGGCAGGATTAAATGGGGAGGGGGAGGGGGGGGGAAGGGGTGTCAGCAGTTTATGCCCTTCCTATCCCCAAACATTGGACAGGTGCATTCCACAAACACACTATCATCACATAAAATAAGAAAATGTAATGTGTGCATTATACCAGTGTACCCTGATCAAACCCAACATATATTTCTCACCTAAATCCAAATTCAGATCTTCATCTGAAAACCCTATAACATTATATTGATTTTTCTCTTATTCCTCAGGCATGTAACCCATTTCAGACACCAGAATCAATCAAAATCGATTGTCAAAAATTTAGCATAGCATGAACAAAACCATGCAAGCATAATTCTCTAATGCTGCTTCAATTTTTTAAAATCTTTTTTCAATATTTTGTTATCAAAATATCTTTCAGAAAGGTAATCCAAACCGTCTTTCCATCAAATAGAGTAATTGGAAATGAAAACAATCTTGCAACCATCCCCCCCCCCTCCCCCTCCCCCACCTCCCACACCCCCAATATCATTCCTTGAAGGTGAGCCCTCAATCCCCAAAATCCATTACGACTTGCGATTTTAATCTTTCATTCGCCAAAAAAGAATCTAATTTCCCTTTCCCATTCTTGTCAAGTTCTGATAATTTGCAGATTAAATTTCACCAGAAACTTCACCTGTAGGAGGAGAAGAACTTTATCAGGTTACCCATCCCAAAAAATCAATGTCTTTATTAGATTAAGGGCAAATCTTCCTGGTCACTGAGCTGTGCTTAATGGTAAATATAAGCAATTTCCTTCATGAGGAAATTTTCAGCATCATCTTCAGGAGAAATCTAGAAAGAACAGCTTTTGATGTTTTTTTGTGTGTGGGGGTTTCTTTTTTCAAGGCAGAAAAGATATTTAATTCTATGTCTAGTTTAGAATGGATATGAAATAGAAAATCATGTTTCACAAAGTATAATTACTTACAAAGTCACCAGCTTGTAAGAAAATTTGCACTTCATATTTCGTGAAAAAGTGTGATAAAGCATGGCCGTAGCCAGGGGGCACAGGGGCAAGTCCTCCCTGCCCTTCGTGCAAAGTAAAGTGTTTTTTTTTTGTTTTTTTTCAAAATCCTACACCAAACGGTAGGACAACTATACATTATTTCATTAGATATTCATTTGATATTCTTTTGCATGTTGCCATTTTTGTGATCAGATAGGCTTTTTTTTTTTTGAGACCATCCCATGAATTTCCTGGAATTCTTATGCACGTGAGTATGAAATTAGGCCCATTGGCCCGCGAGTTTGGAAGTAAAGCGCCAATCTCTACCAAATGTTGAACATTCTTCATAAAAATTTGGAACGGAATAATAGCATTTCTGGCCAAATTTATGATGATGGGACCCTTTTTACTGTTTTACTCATTTATCAAACTTTATGAGTTTTCCAAGTTATTATTGGCTCAATATTTTGCAATCTGCACTCCCCTTTCCATGTGTCACCCTACATATTCTCTCCATCTCTAGGGAAGGGTAGTATGTTGTGATATCGGGTGGGCAACATTCTAGCATAAGCAAACTCAACATCTGTATGTCGAGTCTTAAAACTCGTGCTGAAACACCGACGGCGGATGGCAAAAATTGTAATATTTGCACAAATTCTAGACCTTAACTAGAATTTTTTTTTAATATTAGTTAGAAGTTTTGACCATTTAAAGTACAATTTTCAAGCCCAGCAGAATTTTTCAACCTAAACTAAAGTTCTCAAGCCCTAACTCTGCTATAAAATATGATATTTCATTCAAACCTAGCAGAATATCGTTTTTAAACAAAGCCCTGCAAATTTTGAAGACCTAGCAGGACTTTTTCAACCTATATTTAATTTCTTAAGCCCTAAGTCTGCTATAAAACACATGATATTTCATTCAAACTTAGCAAAATATAACTTTTTGGACAGAACCATTCAAATTTTGAAGCCATAGAGGCAGGGGGAGGGGGGGTCATTGAAGCCCTGGTGGGCAGATCTTAGAAGCCCTAGCAGGCGGATCATGGCCATAGCTAGCGGGGAGGGGGAAACTGGAGCAATAACCGCCCCCTGAAATTTGCAAAAGTAATGTTGTTGTTTTTTTCTTCAAAATCCGTTCAGCTGTTGCCCCATCTCCCCCTCCCTTTCTTCCCCACAAAATACTTCTTCTTTATGGCCCTGTAATAAAGTATGGGGTTCTGAGAACTTTTAGAGATAGAAATATCATTTAGAAAGAGCGTTAGAAAAAGAACAGGTTTTTAACTTTGAAAATAGCTCTTAAAGTGTAGTTATATCGCCTTTAAAATGGAGGTAAATGGATTTTATATAATGTGTTCTGATTAGTCAAAATTTAATGATGTAATCTGTACTTATAATTATAGGCTATAATCAGTCATCATTTCGGAATAAAATGTACGTTGCCACATTTTAATGATGATAGATGGCCTTTAAGTTTCCCAGTTATATAGTAGATCAAAGTTTGAGGGATATTCATTATATGCTAAATTTGTGATTCAGTGGACAGCAAGAAAATTGTATGACTCTTGCTAGAATTTGTAAGGTATGGTAAATAAGGGACATTTTGTCAGTAATTGCAGAGCCCTTCAAAACATTGTGATGGACAATAAAATAAAAAAATAAAAAAGGATTGATAACAAAAAATACCATGATCACCCATTTAAATTTACATCACAAATTAGCATAATTGTTTTAAATCATTTTAGCAATTAACCATTTAAGTTTAATAACATCTTCAAAATAATATTAAATTTGAATGGATGTTAGGTAGGACAGCCCTTTAAAGATGCAATTCATATGTGCAGCATATGTTTGAGGTAACTTAGTGCATGTCAAATCAGGGAGTCTTCTAAAATGATGTCATGACCTTACTGTGACACAATTGAACTCCCTATTCCTTTCCTGCAACGTTTAAATGATTATTTCCTTAAGTAATTGTTATGTCACATTTTGATGAACATTTTTAATGAACATTTAGCCAATGAGAATCATCTTCCATGTGAGAACCATTTTACACCAACATTCTTTCTTTGACCTATATATCTATGACTGGGCATGTATGTAACTTTCCTGGATTCACAGGGGCAAATGAGGACAAGTTAACATCTGAAATACACATGCTCTCTTGCCCAGATCAAGCTTTTTAAGGTCCCAGTAGCCCAAAGATAATAATAGAATCTTCGACAATAACATGAAAGTATAGTAAAGCTATCATCTGAAACTCAATCAATGTGATTAGATAATGCTCCTGAAACAATATCAGGTTATTTCAATTTTGAATCATTTATGTCCAAGGGATTCCAGTAATTGAATACTTCTGATAATTGTATCCCCCATGAAAACACAGCAGCGCCAAGATCCACACACAACTTGCTATTAAGACTGTTTATTCCTATGTTCTGTTGTCTCCCACTCGCCCAATCATATATTAGAGACTGGCAAAGTAAACCATGCATGTGATTACAAGATTCCATGCCAACTGATGTGCAGTGATGTCCTGTCTCTGTGGTGTTGTAACATTTAAAACTATATACATGAAATACATTTTCCCAGAATGCGTTTGACATCACTCCTTGTCGTAAAAATATTGCTCTTTGCTAACACAACAATTTGTAATTAAACCTTCTTATTGCAATATTAATTACAAAATTAATTAACTCATTTAAACATTATAAAATGTTACCTTTACCTTAACTCACCTAAACTGTGGACATGATATATTTAATGTTTGAAGGGAAAAGGGAGAGTGGGGTAAGCATGATGCTGGTGTAAGCATGATGCTGGGCTAAGCATGATGCCAGGGTAAGCATGATGCTGGTGTAAGCATGATGCTGTTGTGAGCATGATGCCAGTGTAAGCATGATGCTGTTGTGAGCATGATGCCAGTGTAAGCATGATGCTGTTGTGAGCATGATGCCAGTGTAAGCATGATGCTGGAGTAAGCATGATGCTGGGGGTAAGCATGATGCTGGGGTAAGCATGATGCTGGTGTAAGCATGATGCTGGTGTAAGCATGATGCTGGTGTAAGCATGATGCTGATGTAAGCATGATGCTGGTATAAACATGGTGCTGGTATAAACATGATGCTGGTATAAGCATGATGCTTGTGTAAGCATGATGCTGGTATAAACATGATGCTGGTGTAAGCATGATGCTGGTATAAGCATGATGCTGGTGTAAGCATGATACTGGTATAAACATGATGCTGGTGTAAGCATGATGCTGGTGGGCAAATTGGACTTTCCAGAAAAGAAGTCTAAGCTGCAAGATCAACAGATTATCCTCATTTCTGAGAATGTTGATTGGTTACAAATTTTCAACATTTGACAAAGTTTCTGGGGAGAGGGTGAGATTTAAATGAAGCTGCTTATGCATGAACCCACCAACAAATTGAAATCACTGCCAACCATGAAATTCAGACAGAACGTTCTGAGCATTTCCATGTATGTTTGTTATTCTCTTTTTGTTTTCAAATTAGCAATGAAATGAAACCTTAGCTTCCTCATCCCTATGCTCATGCTGGTGCAAGTAGGGATGCCCTGCACGTCTGATTCACACATGTTCATAGTATGTGTTCGTATTTTATAGATCTCACTAAAACAGAAAGATGCCATTTCAAAGAGTTTGCAAAGGGACAAACCCTCTGCACTTGCACACATGGCATGCAGAGCAATAATATCATCAACTAATGTACAATATAAAGGGCACAGAAGAGAAGCATAATGTATCGTTAAAGTGAATCATGCAGATTTAATTTATATGATCAAAACTGTCTCCTCTCGCTGTGAATTATGTATGATCAGGGGGTATGAAAAAGAAAAAAAAGATTATTGTATTTCCATAGATTTGAAAGAGGCAATGTCTCTATTCTTCGTTGGTGACAATGTGCCTCTCTTGTGACTTTTCATGAATAAATATGACTTAAAGAGAGGCAGGTCTTGATAGTTCAACATAAGTTCACATGCCATGTAATTCAAAAGGTGTCACATACATACTGCTGCCTAGGTATTAAACAGCCTCCCTGATGCTATAACTTGAGCTATAGTGAAGAACCTACCAGTCACCCACTTCTTTCCCATCTCAAAGGGTTCTGTACCCACACCAGGATATTTGAAACTATTTATTCACCATGCCTTCTTCAAGTCTTGACTCAACATTTTTTTTTAGAAATTGCACTCAAATAGGACAGGTTAACCTTCGTTGTGTTGTTGCTTGAAATCAGTGGCGTAGCAAGGGGATTGGGGCCTCAGTGCAGCCATTTAAATGAGGCCCACCCAAATAGAGTCCACAATCATTCCAGAATTTGTTGTTTCATGTTGGGTCATAAAACTAGCTGTTGACATAACTTTAAAAGCTAGTAGAGATAAAGCAAGAACCTCATCAAACAATAAACCCTAACCTTCCTCCCAATAAATCCTCCCCACCCCTTCCTCATCAACATTTTTTACTTGAGTTTGGACAAACTGAAAAATTTAATCTTGGCAGGATCTTAAGAATACAATCTTGGACAAAATTCATTGGAAATACTTTCTGAAAATTTGCACTTTTTCTATGAACATACTTTTATATTCTTTATTATTCAACATCCAAACATGATAAATAATGGCACTTTTTATTAATGATTCTTAAATCCGTATTCTATCCTTTTTACTAAGTCTGTAATTTTTTATTCTAAAGGAAATTTGCATAACTCCTTATGCATCCCCAGTGTTTCCTATCCTACCTAAACATATCAACCCTCCCCACCCAATTCAATGTTAACCATTGTTAATGTGTGTGTGTGTTTTCAAATAAGGCAATTTCAAACATTGGAATGGGAGGGGGGGTGGAGTACAGGGGTAGGGGGAATTAAAAATCAAGGAAGGAAATAATCATAATCCACTTAATATGGCTCTTTGTGACAATGCTGAACTGTTCCAACAGGTCTACCAAAGAAACATGTAAATCATTATGTTGATAAGGTCAAGGAGCTGCTAATGTGACCTGATTAAAATGTTACTTAAATTATAACTTGCCAAGAATAACTCTATGCCTACCAGGTTGAATAGTTCTCACATAAATCAATATCATCTTTTTTCAAATTAAAACCACAATTTACTTTCAAACATAAAAGTGACAAGAGAAATATGTAGCTTTGAAACATGATAAATTAGGTCAGCAGAAATTCTATTTCATTGATAGGTGGTTATATTCTAGATTAGTAAATATGGTCATAATGACAGTGTTAGCCTGGCACACAAGATGTGATAGTTGGCATCAGCAATTTAACTTAAGGCTTTCAAATTGATTTGTTTTCATATTTTGCTGGACAGATGACCTATACTAAATCATTTATTTGCATTTACACATCTATTTATATATATTTCTTGAGGATAGGTTTTTTTTTTTTTTTTAAAGAAAAAAATTCTTTGGGCATTATTTTGTCAGAAGTTGATGATATCAAAACAGAACAAGTCTGAACTCATGCCTCAGGTAAGAATACAAGGGTTCACCTCGAGGTCAATCTTCTATTTGTCTGGTAAATCAACCAGAACCAAAAGGATTTGTGGTTCTGATGCTTTTTTCACAAGCTGATTGATTTGAAAAATTTGTATTAACTGTCATGTCATTGCACATGAAATATTTGTTCCATGATAATTATTCATTAGCCACACCTTTCATGCAGGTCAACAAAAATGTTGACAACATTAGCATTTGCCATATACTTAACGACATTGTCATAGCAAGTATGATGCAAAAACAGTTCTTAATTAATTCTTTTTCAAGATTTTATCAGTAAGCCCCGCTTACTCATTAATATTCATGACATCACTACCACAACATTCAAACATATGTACAGACCATGACCCATCTAATATAGCATAAATCTGATATATCATTCATGAGATATAGTATATGGTGTTTACGTCGTTTAGCTTTAAGCCCCGCCCACTTATTAATATGCAGGTATCATCACCAAAAACAATACAGCACATCTACAGACCACGAGCTATCTGTAAACCACATATGACATAAATTAAGTTCATGGTTCTAGAGATATTGTGTTTATAAGCTCTTTGTAGCAAAATCATATTAAGCCCTGCCCACTAAACATATGAATGAAATTCAACATTTTTATACCATGAACATATACCCACTAGCTAACAAACATCATAGATATACCAAATATGAAACAAAACAGACACTTGGTTGTTAAAATATAAACATTTCAAGATTTTTACATTAAGCCCAGCCAATTTATTAATATGCATGACATCATCATCAAAAACTAAAGGCCACATCTACAGACCATGGGCTATCTGTGTACCACATATGATATGAATCAGTGTATCTTTCTTGAGATATCATGTTTACGAGCTCGCCTCACAAACATACATACACACACATGCCATCATGACCGCATAGGTTCCTGATGCCATCGCATCGGAACCAAAAATCATTACATCAAGAGGCATGATAATGATATACCCTACTTCACAATATCTGCCCCAAAGACATGACTTGCAAAATTCACTCTTATATAACCAACATGCTCAGTGTGATTTGTAATTCACTTAGTATCAATAATTGACTTACACAACATCGTAATTGAGTTACTCAGTTTTGCAATTCATTAAGTCAACATCCAAATTCACCAGAGTATTGTAATTCATTTACTTTCCACAGTATAGGCACTGGTCTTACATCTGCATCTTATTTATCACTTCTTTATGCCATGAGGGCATCTCCTTAACCATATGTTATAAGAAAAAATATTTTGTCTTCTACATTGCTCCTTCATACTAGCCATCTGGTGGCAGTATGGAAGGGATGGGTGCATAAACTTACAGGCCTTGGAATTTTTGTAATCTGCACAATATGTAACTGTATAATTGTTGCACCACTACTACTGTTTTTGTTTTTTTGTTGGGGCTTCTTTTCATTCATGGGCAAGATTCACCCACCAAAAGTCACTGAGGCTGGAGGGGGAGGGAGCTATAAAAAATAAAATAAAAGTTGCCTACCGAAAGTGGGGAAAAGTTGCACTAAAATGCGGGCCCCCAAGCCCAACAAAAATAAATATAAATAAAAAAATTTATAAAAAATCCCAGCTTTGCTAACAGGAAGGATAATTTAGTAGGAACACATTTTATTAAAAGAATAGTAAACCATAATCTGGTAGCAAAATCTTAGAAATATCTTACTTTTGTAGGAGATAATATCATTGAGAATAACCTTCACTGCCAGTGCTTTGCAAATAAAATCTTACCTGCTAGATATAAATCAGACTTTTGACTGCAATTCATCACTTCCATGTAATAAAATTTCTTGCACATAAAAACTGAAAACTGCCACATAAAACAAACCTCCTTTTATCTGATCAAAGATGTACTCAGAAATTTTTGCAGGTCAGTAAATAGGATGGTTTAACCACAAATTTTACTAATCACTTTTAAGCAAAAGCAAGTGTCTCTGCCTCTAATCCAGTGGGTGACTTATGATAAATTATATCAAACTTTTTAATTTCCTAAACAGATCATCAAATTTATGGGCCAAACAACTCTAGTGTTACCCCCTTGGTCGACACCCCCCACACCCTCCACATCAAAGCTGCCATCAAAGCTGCTTCCATACGAATAGTTGCAGTGCTGTATAATGCTAAGATTACAGATACTAAACAAAAAAAGGTCTTTCCATTTCTTTATGTATATGGAATAAACATAAAAAAAAATTCTTTCAAGTTTTATCTCTGGAAAGTTGTTTCAAAACAGAAGGGAAAAAAATCTAAAATAATCATGGAAGGAGAATATGAGGGTATTAAATAATTATCTCTGTCAGTTCAACTTTTGAACAATTATTAATTATTTGCATTTCTTTATTTCTTTTCAAAGGCTCTACACAAAGAAAGAAAAATAAGTTCAGGAAGTGAGCCCTCTAAATTTCAAGTTTCTGCTGGGTTGATGATTGAAACTAAAATTCTAAAAATACAAGGTAATGATAGGCCTAAAACAAAAACTAAACTAATCATTAATAGCCGTATATTTTTCTTTGATCTTTTGGGCGTGCTAGTCTGTGCTTGGATTTCTTCTATTGAGTTTATTCAATTGACATTCATAGTCACATGGGATATTCCCATAGATGATTTTGTTTTGAGCCTTTTAAATGAACGAGTGAGCGAGTGGGCATGAATGAAAGAATAATGGCTGATCGTGTTCCAAATTCATCATAACAAAACCTTCAAGTTCACCTACAAATTGAAAACTACCTTCCATCATCAGCTGACAGTAAACAACAGTTTGTCAAAGAGAAAGCTACACCCATGTATGTCATGGTTGTGACATCACATTGTTAGGGAGTGCCTATTCCTTGGTTTCACAAGTGGTGGAACCAGAAACTTGTTGGATGCAAGAAATGACACTTCAGCCACTTAGACAGATAAGTTTTTGGGTTGGAGTAATGTGGACATGGGGTTGGTGGTAGCAATTTCACTGTGCTAAGTCTTTTTGTGTAACTTTCATCCAACCCTTTGCATTCTTATTTAAAAACCTCATTTGTTATTGTTTTATCTAAAATGCAAGGTAAGCAAGAATTTGGAGCCTTGTTATTTTGGCTCCTTGGTAACTACTTTGAAAAAGACTTTCAGGTGGCAATGTAAAAATTTGCAAAAATGGGATTAGATTTGTAAAGCAGGTCAGATGCATAAAGATAAACATTAATAAAATATCTCCTTTGTGAGATGGATTTTTTGAACCACTTTCCACCATCGTTTTATTTCCTTATCATTTCTCTTCTGCCCACCATCGTAAAAAATGGACATGGCATTACCACTTAACATATGCTATAAATCAAATCCCATCAACAACAACACCTCCCAAGAATGCATAAGCAGGTGAGCAATTGAACTTTTACAAAAAAGGTTATATTTGCATATCCTTGGGGAAATTCTATTCAACTTTCTAAAATAACAAAATAAAAACCCAATGAAAATATATAAGACAGATTTATGATACAATCAACTGTCAAATTAATACACCAAAAATGAATCTTTATGTCAAAACTGTACTTCTAAGGATCACTAAACAAGTCTACAGATAGAGGTTGGGTTGCAATTTGAAACTGATGTCAAACTAACCCACTCTCTTTTGTTGAGGGCTGCATAAGTTGATCAAAAGTCATACAGGTGAAAGTGAATTGGCCTGGCCTCTGATTCCTGGCCTCATTTCCCACCAATCAAAGCTTAATCTGAAAAGCTACATGATGATTTATGGAGCCACCTTTTTATAACCTTGGACTGGTAAGTTTTGTCTCTTTTTTTTTCTAAAGTAAGGCATTTCAGGACAGTTTGCTACAATTTCCGATGCACAATATGGTTAGCAAATTTGTCATAATGAGGCTAAAAGGAAATATTATGATATTTGTAAAGTGGGGTGAATTAAAACCCATTTGGACCACTTTTGTGCATACTGGCATAAATTTTATTCTTAATTTAGTTCCTACTAGGTCTCCAGTATGTACATTTCAAACTTGTCATGCTGAAGCACAGGTCCCACTTCCAGGTCAGACAAGGATTACCATTAATCCTTGTCCCACTGAAATTGAGTGAATGAGCAACCCTCTGTCATGTTATTTTGAATTTAAGATTTTGATGGAATAGCTCACACTGCTATTGTGCATGCCACATATCCCATCTTATCCCATTTCACTTGGTCTGAATTGTAAGAAATCCAGCAAATGTCAAGATTTGGCATATCAATAACAGCTGGTAAATGTTAGTATAGTGTGCTCAGCGCTGCACACATTCATTTCTTCATCAAGTTCCTATCTTGTTACAGCTAGAACACTTTTTTGAGTATCATTCCTGAAAATTCTTGCATTACATCCTTCATAATATTATCCTTAATAAACTACGAGTGGTTTACCATACTTTCAAAAATTGCATAACCTCCGTTAACCCTCCCTTGACACTCAAGAAATTTAACCTCTGATAACTACATTTAAAGAGCTCGTGCCATGCACTTTTTGAATCATCAACGAGGGCACTTCCCTGCTTTGACTAAATCTTCTGCAGCCACACAGGCTGACCCTTGCTATTGCCAGCTAATCACTGATGGTTACAGGGGATTCAATCACACTCATGCTGTCTGCAGTCATTAACATAGTAATGTATGACAAAATCAATGCAGCAGTATTAGTTTCAAGTTTTACAACGGAACTACCAATTTTACATTCCTTCTGTTTTACTTCGATCATATTCTAGTTTTATTTCCCAGTAGTAAGGATTTCCTTCTTACTTGATGTCAATATTCAAAGGGAATAAAGATAATCCGACCACAAACAGATAAAAACTTAATTAAGTAGTAATATTCATGTCTCACTCCACACTGAGATGTAGGTATTAGTGCTATCTGATAAGTTATAGAAGTCCAAGTGAACAGAAGTTGAGTTTTTGCATTGGGCTGGGGAAGGACATATTCACCAATTTAGTGTTTGTACCAGGGATGGATCCAGGATTTTTGAGAAGGGGAGTGGGGTGGGGGTGGGGAGTGGAGTGGGGGTGGGGAGTGGGGTGGGGGTCCAAGTCTTGGAATCCAAGATCAAGTCATGAAAATGTATGCTTTAGTGTTAGAAGTGTATGGTGAAATTCCAAAAAGGGGAGGGGTGGAGGGTCCGCACCCCCTCACCCCCTCTGGATTTGCCCTTGACACATCCAAGGATTAAAACTCAAGTTCAATTCACAAAAATAGATACATAGTGTTATTAGAATACAAACCAGAGAATTATGGTTGGGATTTTCTATCAAAAAGTGTGTGTGTGTATGATGAGGGGGGAGGAAAAGGGAGGGGTGGGGGAAGGGGGGTTATCAAGTCACAGAATAAAATATGCCTACAGAAAGTTTGGGACAAATCACACTAAGATACAAAACAATACAATACAAACTATGAGGACAAATCCTCAATTGCACCACCCTAAGCCATCAACCATACCTCCTCGACTGTTTGATACAACCCTATCCTTCTCCCACAATGCAACATGCAACACAGAAAACATTTATCAGACTGTTTTTAACCATGTTCAAGCACATACCCCATAATGTAGTTTGGATTTCCTATTATCAACTAAATGCCAAGAAGAAGTGTACACTTCCAATTTCATAAATATGGAAAGAATTTCATTATTCCTTAGAGGAAAACACTTGCATTTAGTTAATTTTTGTACATATAAATACTATGCAGTATATTATAGCAGTAAGTTGTCACTGAAGACTGTGACCAGGATTCACAATGGTCGGCAAAGCCTTTGTTGATATCAGATCCCAAGATATTCACTCAATTAAAAGATAATCTTTTAAGTTATTTCTTACCAGAGGGTATATGGTCAATTGTGCAATGGTCACCAAAACACTGTCCAGATAAAACCAATAACGATGGTCACAAATGAGACTGGTCAGTGTGCACTAATCTGACTATCCCCTACCTACATGGGTGACCTGATGATAGAGTATATTCCCTTCGGCTTATCTAACTGTCAAACAGTCTAAGTAGTATATCAGTGACCTCATTTTGGCTCAGCTGGAGATTAACCGGGATGATGATGGAAGTTATTCGGGTCTGTTGCTTAGTATTCAGGAGCAAGATGGAAGAAGACAACTCTCTGGTCACATGGCCCATCACTCAGTTGCATATAACAGCACGTTCACAATTAACCAGCAAACACGCACTACTGGACATACCACGTTAGCGACAGCTAGCATCTAATTATATTAAATATAATTATGCTGCATGGAGTGTGTGACTACTTACCCATCTGTTTAATCTTGCTAAACCTTAAACATTTGAGGGAGCTAGATAATTGAATGATGGATAAGTAGTAACCCCCTCACCCCCCACCTCCACCTCCATTCCCATTCTAAATAAAAATGGTTTTGAAGGAACTATATCATAAATATTTCCATTAAAGTGAAGCAAGAGAAAGCAAAGTGGAAAAGACCAGGACAGAAAGTGTCTTTTCAGACTCAATGACATAGTACTTCAAATTTACAGATCACTTGTTCAAACCAAGGGATGCTTAAGTACATATTGGCCACCTTCCATTGCTCTTTTATCATAACAAACTACATTTTCATCCACAAACAGGCTTACATACAACAATTTCTGTGTTAATCAAAACTAGAGCACCAGTTTCACCTTTGTCTTATTGGCACAGAACCTGGTTCAGAGAGATTACAGTGCTCATCCCATTCATTCCCCAAGAGGTAAAATACAACATAATGCACATTCCAACTGAGGGCTAAGTAGAACAGTTTCAGATTTGTCCATAATTGGCTTCTTGGAAAATAGTGGCATCTTATCAATCACCAACTAAGAGACAGACCCAGGGATGGTCCAGGGTATACAGACCACAGTTTTTCAGTGGAAATTTTGTCATTTTTACTGGGTTTTTTTAAATTTTATTTTCAAAGTGAAATATGTTAATTAGACCTTTCTAATTCCCCTCACTTGAAAAACGTGGATCCGCATTCCTCCTACTTTTCAACTGTATGTTGCAAATTATTCTAAATAACTTTGATTATCACTGCATGCCGCTGTAGTTGAAAAACCATCCCGCTATGACTTTTGTTTCAAGTCCCAATTTGTTCCCCGTATTAAGCATAAAACTCTTGGTGAAAGGGCCTTTGCTTATAAAGGGCCTTTGCTTATAAAGGTCCTTGGTTGTATAATTCACTCCCAACGGAACTCAAATGTATTGATAATGTATCCCTGACCTCCTTCAAAACTAAGCTTAAAACTTTTTTGTTTAAAAAGACATTAATCTAATGTGCAGCTTGATCCATTGTAATTATATTTATGTTGTCATTTCTGTATTCTTATTTTTGTTTTCGTATCTAATTTCCTTGTATGTAAAGCGCTTTTGAATGTTTTTACAAAATTAGCACTATATAAATTTGTGTATTATTATTATTAAATATAAGCCATATATGAATATGTGAATATCACATAATTCTTAACAAAACAGTTTTTGACTTATATAAAAAGCTTATTACATATATCCAAGCTATGATTGATCAAAGTCATTTCATTAGTTACATGTACCTGGCAGAAAATTAAATTAACAGAGGTTTTCCACGAGGAAATATGGAGAGTCATGCAACTGATATCATCACAGTCACATATTCCTGAATAACAAAGCCTGCAAAATTTTGAAATAGGTCAATTTTTACCAATTTCAATGAAATCTTTGCTATTTTCATGTTTTTCAATAGTTTGTTTATTGTTGCCTCTACTTCTTCAGATCAACATTATGTGATGGGATTTCCAGGACGTACATATCCAAATACACATTCTGTATGTGTTTTAAAAGCACTCAATACACAAGCACAGTTCTTCTAGAAGACTAGAGATGACTGTTCCAAGGATAGTACATTAACCTCTCTTACTCATTTGAGAATGGATGCTCTGAGAGAGACATGTGATGTTGGAAAAATCTGACACAAGATCGTTGAGATAGTTGTAAACAGAGGGTCCCAAAACTTTGAAAATAAAAGGACAGCAGGGGGACAGACAGTGTTTCAGCACCCCAGAGCTATTACCACAAGTATAATCCATTAAAGTATTGGGAAGGTAAGCCACCAGGCCCACCCCACCGATTTAAGGTACACGAATCTTATATACCTCCTTATAATTCATGGGAAATTTTACTGACGAAACGAGCACCCCCTCCCCTCCACAATGGAAAATCCTGCGTGCCTAGCCATTTAAAGACACAATACCAGGAAGCTGTCACTTCTGCTTAGTCTATACCGATAATCAACTGTAGCTTTATTTTAACACATGCAGGTACATTCCATAAAAGAAATATAATAACCTTTGTTCTGATGCAAATAAATACCAGTTTAAAGTGAAGTACTGCTTACCTTGCACACTCTGGCAACTCTTGAGTATATCACCTATGAAAGAAAGAAAATGAAGAAAGGGTATGATCATGTACCACTCACATAAACACATCATAAAACACTGGTACAGTCTACTGGTACACAGGGCTCAAAATTAGCATTGGTTTATCAATAGCCCATCAGGCTTTCTCACCTCACGTTATACTAGCCCGACTGAACTTTCCACAAGCCCTTATCTTCACATCTGACATATACTAGAACAATTCTGCTTGTAGGACCAGCTCGACGGGCTTGAATGATTGAAATTGTGATTGCCCATATGTAAAATCAACTAGCCCCGGGCTAGCCGGCGGGATTGGTCATTACAGGATATGATAATTTGATGAAGTAACCAGAGGTTTTTCTCTTGCAACGTCACCAAATTTATATTAAGTGATAAATCTTCATTATTTTATGTACCTAAACAATAAAAACTACTACTGCTTTTGACAACACAGAATGAGGATGTAAAGGTCTACCTGACAAGCAATCATTTTCTCAGATGTTTATCAGTCAGTTTCCAGCCTCGCGTTAATGAGGTGGGGTGATATCATTCTCTTCGGTCAGAACTCCGCCCACTTTAGGAATTTTGCAGTTTTCCCAAAACTGATCACTGGATGACATATTTTTCTATCATGAGGTTGGGTCACCTGACAACATTGTTGCAGTAAAGATAGTGAGCTAGGTGGGAGTTCATTGATTTATATTTCGAATGATACCAAATTTTCCATATTCTAATTTCGCATAATTGTCATATTGTAAAATTTAAATAAACTTTTGTCAGAGGAGGCAGAGTCCAATCCATAGTTCATGCTGATGATAATTCACACAAATGGGCCTACAAAACAACAATGTGTTTACAACAAGTTTGAAAAAAGTATATGAAATCAGGGAAACTTCCATGGTGAAATGGTATTTTAGCAGTATAAGCAAATATAAATGTATTTAACCCTATGAATTATAGCAAAAGAATAGTGAAAATAACTGCACAGGCTAAATTTGAGAAATTTAGTATTGACACCACACTACATACACCAAGGTTCTAATTTTCAAAACCCAGGGCCTGCATATACTGAATGTATTCAGTTGCCTCAAGAAGCTCTGTCGTCACTAGATTCATTTTATTCTAAATTTGATATAAGCCCAGAGGTGTGGTGGCAGTGAGGGCCGAAAAACTTTCTGAGGGGGGCGCAAAAACCATTCAGAAAAAAAAAATTAGGCCCTCGGGAAAAATTTACGTGTTGCTCAATAACTTCCATTTTTATGAAATTTTCTTCATTTTGGGGATATTTTCTTCATTATTTGGGAATTTTTCTTAAAATTTCAGGAGGAAATTTTCTTTAAATGTTGGGAAGTGTCTTTCAATTTGGAGAATTTTGTTTATTTTGGGAGATTTTCTTCATTTTCAGGAAATTTCCTTCATTTTGTGAAAATTTCTTTTATTTAAAAAAAATGTTACCAAAGCAGCACTTCTGGAGGCTCTGCCCCCCTGAACCCCTTCCAGGGATTTGGCGACTTTTAGATTCGAAACACTGATCTTAAACAATTTTCTAAACATTTCATGCCAATTTACTTCTATGTGCCAAACGTTTTACTCTTATGAGCTTTTATTCCCTTGCCCCCAGTGAAACATGACCCACCATGCCACTGTATATGTCTTGTATAGGTCTACAATAGATTCCCATATAATCTGAAGTAGGGTTTGTGGAAACCTGTGAAAGCCATGTATATTACAGTTTACAGAACACTACTGGTACATACGAGATTATGATACCGACATAAACAACACCACATGACTGCACATTGTCCAATCATGATATGGATCGTATGATATTAGCAGAATCAACATGGTTCCTCTGGAAATATGTGCAAAACTTGCAAACCTCTCAGCTGACTGGCTTCTTATGATTTTCATACTAATTTTCATATAATGTGATAGAAAACCAATTTTTCTATCGCATACATAAAGATTGTGTGGACCCCAAACCCAAAAAGTGGTTTTTGACCACGTTTTCCGACACCCATTTTTAAACAATTTTTTAATCATGAGAAAAAATCCCTCCAATTTTCATTATTTTTTTGTTCATAGTATTTCTTAAAATGTTTATAATGGATAGTATTTTTAACCTAAATTCCATGTAATGATAACGTTATTTTGCCGTAACGAAGTTGTAATCACCTTCGAAAGACAGCATGTTTCAGATACTGAGTGGGCGAAATACGCACAGAAGAGAATAAACAACTTTTCGCAAGGCTGGGAACTGACTGTTAAATATCAGCTGATTTACTTCAACACTTGGCAAACCCTCCTCCTTCATTAATGATAACATTTAACTTTTAACCTAAAACTCATAGAGTGCATTTTTTAACAAATAGAGATGAATCCTGTTTTTACTTGAGCTTCCCTACAGTACAAACACTATTTTATTGCTCTGAAGCGGGAGATGACACTCTAAATTAAAGCTGACACATTTACACCTTACCAACATCTAAGCAAAGAAAACAAAAGTATGAATTTTAAAATGATTATAAGTTGGGTTTATTATCCAATTCAGTGATGCATTATTAGATTCCTTACTACTCCCAACAAAGTGAAGTAGAGATGGACATCTCCCTTATTTGATGACAACAGGTGCAAGCAAGAGTGATGGGGTTACCTTGCAAAATCTGTACTTTTCATTATTTCATTCTCACTGCATGATTTCTTCCTCACATTACAATGACAAATACATTTCCTCTTTTGCTTCTAGGACAGGATATACTACAAAATCTGATTCACTTTATGACATCTGGAGTCTTGTACCCAAGAAAAACGCTTACGATGATTACAAGTTAGCTGTAATATCATACATTTTAATGGTAGCAACAATTGAATTGTATCACCATGACCCCTCCAATATGAGGTCTACATGAGTGTCTCAACCCTGACCTCTACTCATTTTAACATGGAAACCACAGATGAAATTACAACCAAGAATGCACCTTCTCATTGGTAAAACAGTTGATTTTTATGAAAGATTATCTATCATGTGAAATATTGACTGAAAGATATGAATACCAAAATGGTAGAAAAGGTTTGGTGAAAACTTGTCACTGGTTAGCCACTGGTTATACTAATACTGGATATTCTCTATTTGAATTTACTATTCACAAATTTCTTGCAAGTTTAGGAGGGAATATGATCAGGAAAAACATTCAAGGGGATGTTTTCCCAGCTTTTCCGCAAATGATTACATGACCACTCTGCTCGTAAAAATATGTGAGGGGAACCATATGCCAGCCATCCCTGCCTATGATGTGGCCAACTCTTCACAATAACACCCACTAATGTTGCAATTCTTACATTTATATAACATCCTTAAACAACAAACACATCAGAATTCTTAATCATTCACTTCTTGCACTTCACAAAAAAAAAAATTCATATATTGCCACATTTTGTATCAGTAATATGGAGGTACTTAAAATCCAGAATATCAGCAATCAATATTACCTGATTATCAGTAATATGACACTATTTATGCAGGCTTTGTTTTTGCGATTGGATTTGTATCTGATGAATCATATATGCCTTATGTTCCATACATAGCTTATGTAAAATGATTATCTTTTGGCTCAATATGTGAACCATCTTGGCTAAGTTGGCTTCTGTTATTATATTTTTCGTATCGATTGTTTTTGTATTATATTGTCTCTGTAAAAGCTTGAAAGATTTTGAAATATAACTGGAGGGAAAAAATATCATAAATTTTTCGTTCTATGACTATATGATTACAAATTTTGGAAGACCTGGAAGAACATGAATTTTGTATTTTAATTTACATAAGTTAAATTATTCATCTTGTAAGGTGCATGATATTATATATGAGTTCATAGTTTTGGTCTCCAAATTTGCAACTTTGATTTCAGGAAAAAGCCCTTAACAAAACACTTTTTAACTTTTCAAAAACTTACTATGCCTTTCTTATATGACCGAGTACCTCAATCCATAATTTGATTTTGCAGTATTTACATACCGGAACACATCTGGAATAAATACTAGATGTCAGGCTATGTTTACATCAATCACACTTAAATGATATGATAAGAATATATGATAACAGGTTCAAGTTCCTGATGCACTTCAAACAGACTAATAGAGCATAACATTTCATCAACTGCCCAGGGGACCTGTTTCTGTGGCATGGATGGACCCTGGATAGACCGACAATGGCAAACTTAGCAGAGGTCCTTTTACATTATGCTATCGAGACATACAATATTTCAAAATGGCTATCGTATACTAAGAAGGGTCTAAAATGATATAATATTTATTGCAAATCCGGGGGAAAGGCAAAAACTCCACTAAGATTTCAGCTAAACATTGGTTATTTTACAGCTGTTTTTTTATGTCACCAAAATCAAAAATTAAATGAGAAATATTATTAGAAGAGTTGCAAAATTTCATATATTTCAACACATTGTCAGTTTCTTACTTGACATGATTAAACTGTAGTTCAGTCTATATAATCAGGGATATGTTGCTAAAGTAACATTCAGGATATAATATTTCCAGTTAAATTCATATATGCACTGAATTGCTAAGTCTATTTCACTGTGAAAACAGTGATATGTTACTTTCGAGTGGAAAACAGAGGCGAATCAGGTGGACAGCATGGCTGGGCTGTGGTATTCTTCAAGGCTATCCCATACCCTACCCCAAGATAAAATTGTGATTCTGTGGCTGGTGTTGAAGAATCAACAGACAAACATTTCCTGATAGAATTGTACTATCCATCGCATATTATATTAAGTTACAAAATCAGTGAATTGGCAGCAGTCTTGGGCATATATAATGGCCAAAAAAGACCATTTTCATGATCCTCTTCACATCTAATTAACTTTTTTGTTAATAAATATTCCTTAACGTGCAAGAAATTTTTATGGAACTTTTTAATTTATCAATAAAGCAACTTATTTCCTACAGATTGATGTATTTTTTGTGTTGCCCCAAGAGGTGGACTACGAAAGTGCAGACTAGAGACCTTTGGTCCAGTCTTTATGAGATAAGTATAGGGACTTATTTGCTGTTTGAATATCTTTCTGCTGCTTGCATATTTACATTGAATTCTGATATTAACTTCCATGTATCTGCTGTTCTGGAAGACAATAAATCTCACCATTAATAGCATGAACCAGACCAATAAATGACATAATAAAAGCATGCTAAGGTTCACAGAGAACATCCCAAGAACCTGAAAGACCAAAGTATGAATTACTTTTGGGGCCTATTTCTTTTGGGGCCTATTTTACTCTTTGGAAGTTCAATTTCATTCCCTCCCTACAAGCCAAATCTTGATATTGATTATTTTCTGTCACCACAGGGACCTCACCTACATCTTCATTACAAAAAAGACGTCAATGCAAAGTTTTGAGAGTATCCTTAATGTAATTGAAACTTTCTATATGTGTTCAAAAACTAATTTTGCTCTTAAATTCAGATCTTGAACAAACATGAACAATATTCAAAATTATTATCCTAATACATAAACTTGTACAATATGTGATTCCCAAATCTCTTTAGTTTTTCTTGTGTAAATCATAGCAACATTTACAAAACTTAAAGAAGTGCATTCCCAGATTAAGCAATCCCTCTCCCTCCCCCTTACCTCCCTCCCCCTCTCTCACCTCTCCCCTCTCTCCCCCCTCTCTCTCTCTCTCCCCTCTCTCTCCCCCTCTCTCTCTCCCCTCTCTCTCTCTCACTCACTCTCTCACCCTCTCTCTCTCTCTCTCTCTGTCACCCTTGCTCTGACAGCTTGATTTCCTCAGTATACCAGAACCTGGGCATATATTTTGTATCCTTCTTCAGATACTTGATAAAAAATAACTTTTAATATTTTCAAGCATTTTGATCCAGATTAAAGCATTTAAATTACAACACATAACATTTTGGAATGTATATCTTTGTGATGAATAATTGAACAGCCAAAAATCCCAGAAATTAGCTAATATAACCTAATGATAATAATAAACAACAAAAATTAACCTAATATATTATTTTCCTAACGTATGTTCTTAACTTTTGTACTAATTTAGTCCTAAAATGCCAAGGTTTCAAAAATACCCATTCTCATATTTCTCCAAATTACAAAGCTGTTTAGGAATGGGAGAATGTTATTTTCAAACATGCTGGGAATTTGCCACTCTTGTTTGAAAACTAATGTATTTCAACCACTGTGAATTGATTTCACCAGTTCACTTCAAGTTCAAGGAAAATGGAATGAAATTTCATAAAAATAAATCTTCAAGGGGAAGAAAAATTGCTACAATGTTTTGCAAAAACGTTCATTGTTACCTAGTAAGATTCTGTTACAAGTAATTCTGATCCTCCTAAGGCATCGATCAATACAAGCTCTTTCACTTAATTTATCCTCGGATAAATTAAACTAGGATAAATTAAGTGAAAGATCCATTACTTTCATATATTAGAATTGAAAGGAACAGAATTGTAAAGGCAGCTGAGCTTTAAAATCCTGTCCACTTGGTGAAATAATTAAGCTCAAATCATCCTCTCTTTAAGTTAATCAATATCCACTAGACATGTGCAGTTGTAGCTTGATCAAAGGCTTAATTTATACATGTCACCCTGTTGTAGAGGACAAAAATAACCAGAGAGAGAAATCCCACATGGTTCGATGCTAACTTTGGATTAGAAGCATTCTTTTTTTCTTAATATATCTTTAAATGTTGTGTTCTTACACATTTAGTTTATTTATCATACTGGAACATATAATTTGTGTATATTGTGTTCCTTGTTTAAGTGTCAAGGTTTGCCCGAGTGTCAAGGTTTGCCTCCACTTAAGTGTTAAGGTTTGCATTAAGCTATAAGCCACAATCACAACCAATGAAAAATTGCATTTGGCTCCACCTGACATGAATAATGATGAAGTCAACAACTCAACATTTTATGGGATCCTGTATCATTCTCGCTTTTATCAACAGCATCAAACCAACTAACAATGTTTGATTTCAATCTGACATGGGTTTGTGGAAACATAAACAGAAATTCACATTTAGTCCGCCTTCTCATTTATATTTATGATATTAGCACCAAAAACAACAGGGATCATCTGCAGACCACAACACATCCATATACCAAGTATAACATTAATCTACCACACAGTTCTTGAGATATCATGTTTACAACTTGTAAACAAAATTTTACATTTAGCCCTGCCTACTAATTATTATTCATGACATCAGCACCAAAAACAATAGGGATCGTGTACAGACCACAACACATCTATATACTAAGTAAGACATAAATTCACAACACTGATCTTGAGATATGGTGTTTTATACAAGTTTGTAAACATAATTTTACATTAAGCCCTGCCTACTAATTATTATCCATGACATCAGCACCAATCTACAGACCACAACATATCAATATTCCAAACATGACATATATCCACCACATGGTTCTTGAGATATTGTGTTTACAAGCTTCTGTCATAGACAAACACACATACATACATACATACATACATACATACATACATACATACATACATACATACATACATACATACATACATACATACATACATACATACATACATACATACATACATACATACATACATACAGAACAGACACCAGCATGACTACATAGCTTCCTTATGCTTTGCATGGGAACCAAGAACAGAACTGTCAAGGAACAAGATTTTGTCCCATACAGAAATCATCAGATATAAAGTCACTGTGACAAGTTTGTAAGAAAATAACTGGTGGTTCAGACAGTCTACAACAGAAAAATGGGGTCACACCCTCAGTTGGTAAAAGATAAGTTCAATTTTATCTTTTAGTTTAGTTTCTCTGATATGAAACAGAAACAAACTGATGAAGAAACTACTTCAATACATCTTATTCTGATATCTAGATAAAGGTTATGTCTTATCTGTGTAGAAATGACTGGTGTAGAAAGGCTACTACTATGAAAGGTTGATGCACTGACACCCTCGCTTCCTTAAAAATTGCTAATTATTTTTTAAATTGATTGAATTTTTTACAATTTGAATTATTTCTCTTCAAACAATTTTTTCAGATGGTAAAGTATAGCCTAATTACCCTTACTAGATTCTGTTTTACTTCTTTTTTTGACAAATGCAATGGTTTTTAAGCCACAAAATATAATAGAATGCTTAAAGACTTTGAGGAATCTGAGGATGTGATGTCACGAGTTTGATTTCAGTTGTTTCTACACAAATGGCACAAAAATTACACTTAAATATCTCCTTAATTGAATAAGATTTATTAATGCTTTCTTCACCATTTTGTTTCTTTGAAGTTCTCTTTGATAAAAGATATGATTGCCTGACCACTGAACTAATCCTTTAATATACGGCATTAAAGAAGTAAATCAATTTTCCCAATTTTTCCGGTGATGAACCACAAACATTTCACCAGCCTCTGCTTTATTCCTGACATATCCAGTGCTTGCAAATACAAAATCACACAAATTATTTCAGTAAAACTAAAGAACACTTTAAGGTATGGATGAAGAAATCTATTGCATAAATTGCTTATGATATAGGCCTATACTATAAGTTACTAGTTTTGTGTGATGTTCTAAATAAGTAAGGAAGGAAGGAACGTGTACAAAAGAAATAACACAAAAGGACAGGTGACATCGCTGTTTTAATTCAAAGCATTTAGAAAATACATGCAACGGGCAACCTTTGTTGATTCAGGAGCATCCAAATTTACCAATAATACCACCTCAAACGTTTCCGGAAAAACCGGTTTTGTCATCTACTAAGGGAGCTGCCAGTTAAGCTGTCCATCACAATTGTATCCTTGTTTTTAGCTGAGCTGAAACGGTCACATCAATGCCACTTAATGGGACTGCATGCACTCTTCAGTAGGTTGCTGATTATAATGAGTTAACCTCTAAGAGGTCTTTTGACCCTATCGGGTCCTGCTTGGTGTCCTACTTTATTACCCTATGCTACTATTCATAGCCTAGTTTAGATAAATAAAGACAAACTTTATATGAAAGTAAATAAATTATTGTTTCTCCACAGCCAACTCCTTAATCATGAATGTGATTTGCCTCTGGAGTGTGTGTGTGTGTGTGTGTGTGTGTGTGTGTGTGTGTGTGTGTGTGTGTGTGTCAGGAAGTGAGGGGGGGGGAAGGGGAGAAGTCTCTTACACCAATTTCCCTTATAAATGTGAAGGGGAAAAGCACAAAATCCTGCTAAGATACAAAACATTGCCATACAAAAGGACACAAACAAAAGTGAGGGGTCATAATCCTGCTTCTTTCCTCAATCATAACCTTTACTAATTAAAGGATTCTTAAATTTCAAATAAGCAAAGTTGATCTCCAAATAATGTGAACAATATCAGACAGAAAAAAAAACATACACTCCTTAGAAAGAAAGAAAAAAAAGTAGTTATTGCTGAATAAAAGCATTTCTGCAGTATGGTCTTCCCTTGGGGAAATGTTCAAGTGTTTTATTGGCAATCATTGAGATGGATCCCGACATTATTTAAATGTAGGACATTTCCTGATGGCCATTTAGGACAACTTTTTATGGCCATTTAGGACATTTTCTGATGGCCATTTATGTAATTTTGGAAATCACAGGGACTATACTATATCAATCAAACTAGTTCTTAGTGCTCCTACATTACACTTACTCTCAGGGAAATTCTCTTCTAGGTTAATACAGTACATGCATGTGAAAATACATTTTGCACCTTTTCTCTATGGAAATACATCAAAAATACAAATGAAAATTAGACTAGATCAAATCTCTTGAGTCGATAAAAATTATATGTACTAATATTCATGCCTGGTGTTCTTTTAAAAGAAATATGACTGATATGTTTAGAAAAGTTGGAAAAAAGCATGGCTATTTTGCTTTGGAAATTACATCCTGAAGAAGACAATTGAAGACAGAAGATGGAGGAAATTTATACCATGAGGTCTCTGGGATAAGGATATAGCGTAACATCTACTCTATCTGATCAAGGTAGATTCGACTTCATGTAAGCATTCTACATATTGAAAATCACATATACAACAGCTCTTGCCATGCAAAAATGGAATGTAATACAAGTTCTTTTTTATTCAGCAACTAAGTACTACTTCTGTACTTCTTCAATACAAAATATGAGTAGATTTATTTTTATAATATCCATGCTTGCTATCACTTAATGTTTTTCTTTCTGGGTAAGGCAGATTTATTTGTCTTCAGTTCTAACCCTCCCCTCATTACTTTTTTGTTTCAAACTGTCAAATCCAAAAGATCATGAAATTCAATCATTCGTCATCCATGATGATTTATTGCAAAAAGGATACAACCTTTTCCACTAAAATCACATCTAGAGGGGACTTTTAAATCCCACTCTTTAACCATCTTGTTATTGTTCATTTCTCTATACCTCTGTGATCTTCTGACACTACTTGATTTAAAACACCTGAAATATTCTGACAAATTCTTTTTGCAGAATATGAAATAAACTTCAGCTCTGAGCTGGATAAGAAACTTAAGCCAGCCATATTGTTGGCTCCAAGGAGTGAGAAGCCAGTAATTTGTTTTGGTCACGATAGGAATTGCCTACCTGACACTACCCACACATCTTCAGCAGGACATAGGTTCAGGACACTTTTCCTCCTAGATACCCTACAGGCAAAAACATGTTGATGTCATTCTTAGTCTTGAAATATGACGTTTAACCCATATTACTTCCCAGTTTCCATGATGTCATACTATTCTAATGGGAGTAGCAAATCAGTTGACTTTCAGAGAGGTTAAGCTTTTTTCAATGCTTTTACTTTCATGTCTCTTGGCAATATTAACAATGCTTCTCTTATTGAAGTTTTATACAAATTTACATAACTTCACAATTTGCTTTAAAGGATTAGTTCAGTGGTCAAGCATGTCCATCTTATGAGAACAAGGACTTCAATAGAAACAAAATAGTGAAAAAACCATTAAAAAAAACTTATTTCGTTAAGGAGATATCAAAGTTTAAAGTTTGGTATCATTTGTGTAGAAACAACTAAAATCAGACTAGTTGTGATGTCATAGCCTCAGATTCCTGAAATTCATTATGTATTCTATCATATTTTGTCCTGCAATTTTAAGGCTCAGAAACCATAGGATATGTCAGAAAAGTAGTAAAACTGAATCTAGTAAGGGTATTTATTATGTACTATCACCTGAAGAAAGTTAAAGGAAAAGTAATTTAAATAGTACAAAATTTAGATAAACTTTCTTTAGAATAAATTAACACTTGCTAAGAATGTGAGGATGAGGACACCACCTTTCCATAGTAGACTTACTACACCAGTCATTTCTACACAGAAAGACAGAGCTATATCTCCTTAACGGAATAAGATATTTGAATGCTTTCTTCACCATTGTGTTTCTTTTAAAGTCCTCTTTCATATAGGATGGACATGCTTGACCACTAAACTTATCCTTTAATTTGTAATAAATTACACAAGAGAAATATATCAAAACAAAAAAACTATATTAAAGTCATCTCATGCTCCGATGGTGTTCATTCCAACATACCTAAACTACGATCAACCATTGACATACCAGGGAGTCTAAATGACAACTCCCTGGAGATACACACTATAGACTACCAACAGTTGCACTGGAGAAGCACTTATGAAAAATGTTTCTATCCTTTCACCCAAAACTGCAAGTGGTTAAAATGTTTAGAACTTGATTCAAATTGTTTGATTGGTTGAAATTTCAACCAATTGCTGCACGATTTGTTGGCCCTTTAGATAAAAACCCTTAAAATGTTTAAACGCTTGATATAGCCCAGTCGATTAAGGCTATGGACTTCAGCATTTCTTTTTTTAACCGACAGTTGTAGGTTCAAATCCAGCCAGAACCTTTTTTCTCGAATGTTGCTGTATCTTTTTTCACTCATTATAATTTACGTCTGGTGACTGCTATTTTATCTTACTAGTGTTTTACTTTCGCTTTCTTCTTTCTAACAAATACATTGAAAAAAACAAGTTTCCCATGGATCGTTATAACGTTATGCACTACGATTGAATATTCACGCACAGCGCTATATATGTTATTTAAACAGAGAGGGATCTTGTGCATTCCAGAACCAGAAGGGACGTAAAAGCTCTGCATCCCCTAATTTTACAGAGACTATGGGCGTAAATCGAGGAGAAATATATCCCCCCACTTTTTGACAGGAGAGGGGGGAGGGATGAGCCATACTATCATCCCCCTTCTTCCACTTTTCTGGCCAAAGGTACTTTAAAAATGAAGTAATAAATTACATTTGAAAGGTATTTAGAAGCATAGGAAGGAAGCAGGTTCGGAACATTGGAACCCTCCACCACTAATCCCTGGACCCCTTCTGGGGCTTTGCTCCTGGACCCCATTAGGGACCCTTAAGCAGGTATTTGGACCCCACGCTGAAAAGCGAGCACTGCGCGATGGTGTCACCTTAATGGACAAATCATAAAAATAATATCCATACTTTTCTTAATGGATTTACCCCACTGACAGAGACCAACGATGTACGAACTGAGACAAGCCTCCCTCTTTAAATGGATTCCTTTTATAGTATTTGAATATAGTGAATTGCAGTTTTAGCAGATTTATTTAACCAGATATGGAACAGTAAGGAATGAAGGAAAATAGGTGTGCATTTGGCACACAGAGTTCCTTAAGAAGATAGAGGCACTATAAAGGAAATATCAAGGGCTTACAATGGGGAACAGGAGTACTACAAATTTGAATGGGTAAACATGGAGGTGCAGTGGTTCAGTGGTTAAGTAGTCATGCTTGTATCCGAAAGGTACCAGGTTCGATGCCCGCTGCGAGCGCTGCAATGTGTTGAGCAAGATACTTAACTCTACTTGCTCCAGTCCACTCAGCTGGAATAAGTACCAGCATTGCTGGGGAGTAAACCTACAATGGATTGGCGTGTTATGTGCTCTCATCTGCTTGCGCCTAAGTTGGAAACCGGGGATATCAAGCATCAACCCTATGGGCCTAATGGATTTGACTTTAACTGAACATAGGCTACAGTTCGCAAGGGAATATGGACACATGTCAGATATAAAGAGAAAACAATTAAGGTCACAATAAACAGTGTATGAGGGGAAAAAAAGGCATAGTTTTTAAAGCGACACAATAATAATTGTTATCAACCTCTTTGTGTCTTCATTGACTTACAAGCATGGAATGCAAACAACCAACTCTGGCAAATTGTCCCGAAAAATGTTTTCCAAATGTGATTTAAATTTTAGTTGGCATATCTCTTTTAATAAAAGCCCAGCAACGTTTTGAGGAAGTATTGCAAATGGAAATCCTTCAGAAAAAGAACAGCAGAGTGTGTAAAATGGCACATATCTTAAACATAAATTAGGGTTTCAGTGACAACGGATGGAATGAAAACAAGATTAAATCATAATGCTGCCAAATGTAAAATGTCATTTTTAAAAGAAGTTCATTTTCATTCTTTGCATATTTTTTTTAAAATGCAAACACTTTGGATCAGATTCCATATCCCTTTAAAATAAGGATTCCTCTAAGTGAGTGAGGCATGTTGAAGACTTTATATTTCAACCTGACACGCAAGCAAAATCTTCACGCCTTAGATAATTTAATTTCTAGTTACAAAATGACAGATAAAATCTCCATCTTAGGATGGGTAAACAGTAAAACATTTTGTTGCCATCAATTGATAATCATGACCCGAGGGCTCTCCAGTTGATTCCATCCTCCCATTTATACTATTAGTTAGTCCCTGATCTTCACAAAAGAATGACAGAACATTAATCTTCACAAAAGAATTCTGATAGAATCAATATATATTATATATATATATATATATATATATATACATATATATATATATATATATATATATATATATATATATATATATATATATATATATATATATATATATATATATATATATATATATATATATATATATATATATATATATATATATATATATATATATATATATATATATATATATATATATATATATATATATATATATATATATATATATATATATATATATATATATATATATATATATATATATATATATATATATATATATATATATATATATATATATATATATATATATATATATATATATATATATATATATACTTATATATATAAATATATAAGGAATAGTGAAGAAAATGAGAGATTTAGGATAAGATGGTAAGATTTCGTGGGGGAGGACAATATTTGTTAGCTTGGATGAACATTTCATCAAGAGAGCAAATAACTTGAGAATGTTAAGACTTGATCAAAATCAAATTCTAAAATTACTGGGACACGATACCAGCAAGCTTGGCAAGTGTATTTATATAAGGTAGGTGAGCTTTCTTGAAATGTGGTTGAGAGGGAAATATGAATAAACTGAAAGTTCATACTATATTGGGAAAATATTATCTGGAAGTTTATCATTCATTAAAGGAAACAACATATTATAAAACAAAATGTTGTCTTCACACTTAATGGGTCTGATGTCACGCTCATGGGACACAGGGTGATACAAAAATCTGCCTCCCAAAAGTTGTGAGGAGAAATAAATATGATGTAATTCATATCTTTTTTCAAAATTAATTTACCTGTCCACACTGACTGTGTTCAACTGCAACCTCTCGGAAGAAGAAGTAGACAAAGGGACCAATCTCATATGAGGACACAAAGCTGGGTTCTGAAGAAAGTGAAAAAATGCAATCAGTTAATAAATATTACTTAATTTAAGTTGTAAAATAAAATGTTTCTGTTGTTTAAGATCACTTAACTAACTAATAATTTTCCTTAACAAAACTAACTAACTACAGTACTTAGCACAACTCAACCAATTGTTTAGCTAGACTTTTGCATGGATGAACAGGTGGGTGGAGGAGGGGAGTTTCAAAGACATATAATGTGCGGGTGCGACGGGTGCGCACCCCATCCCCACCACCGACTGCCAAGGTACAAAAAAAAGCATAATTTGTTGTATCAAGTTCTACATCACATGAAAAGGTGGTCATCTTTACAGGGCTAAAGATTCAAAGTAATATAAAAACTGCATAACTCTTTCATTCTAATTCTAATTTGTTTATATCTTTTCATCTTAGATCACTCTTACTAAAATCGGGAAAATACTTAAGTAGCTGCTTACCATAAAAAGTCATTTTGTTTAATTGTTCAATAAGTGTTTGTTCTTAGCCCTGTGAATTGTAAGAGTGTAAGAGCTTCAAATATTTGCACTGACATATCCAGAGTTGTTATCATCACTTGAAAGGGTTGAGCAGTTGATCATCAAAGGCATCAAAGACACCTGCTCTTCAAAGAGATACCCTTGAACAAACAAGTCAAGAATCAACTTAGAGCATTCCCACATCAACACGCAGCCAGAGAGAAAACCTTAATGCTGATGCAAACTTTGATCTTGCAAAATTTTAAATGATTTTCCAAGATGTCAAATTCATTTCTGTATTCTCTTTATGAGTGGTTTTCAACAAACAGCTTTGAAGTGAGGAGAATTTGTCATTTGTTGCAATTTGTTTCTTCAAACAAACAAACAACAGTAGGCACTACAGAAAAGAATGCAGAGATAAACAACTTTTTCTAAAACTATAAAGCCATTTATAGAAAATCATTAACAAATAATTATTCCTTTCACCACAAAACCCTTTTGACAAAACAATGTATTTACCATTTAGCCACTTTGAATTGAACTGTGCTGTCCTAAGTGCAGGGGAGTTTCCTAATGTTCTGTACACAACAGGGTCCCGCGCAGTGAAGTCCATCACCGTTCCTGTGTAGAGGTCTCCCTCTTCTGTAAGCAGGGCTGTTCCATTGTACTTTGGGTCATACGGGCATCTTGCTATGCCGGACACTTTGGTCTCCACATCAGTTATGTTTGTTCTCTGAAAAGTAAAGAGTTAGAAATTAATAATCTCCTGGACATTTATGAAAAAGTAATTAATAAAAGTCATACATTTACGTGGCACTTGATCAGTTAATTCTAAAATGAAGCAACTAGAACATCAGTGATGTAGTAGCTCAACATATATTTGGGATGCCAGGGTATAAACCTGTTTTTGTTGGTGGGTAGTTAAAAGTTTGGGCATTAATTGGACAGTATAAAGGGGCACTTATCATTTAAACCAGAACCAATAGGATTTGTAGTTCCGATGCTTTTATTTTCATGCTAATTGATTTTGTATTAACTGTTATGTCATTGCACATCATGAAATATTTGAGATATCATGTTTACAAGCTTTCAGCAAAATCATATTAAGCACCCCACCCACTATGTATATTAATGAAATTCAATGTTTTATAAAATGAACACGCGTACAAACTAGCTGAAATCATAATTCTACAAAATATAAAACAAAACAGACATAAGATTGTTAAGATATGAGTATTTCAAGATTTTCACATTAAGCCCCACCTACTAATTAACATGCATGACACCACCACCAAAAACAATAGGGCACTTCTACGGACCATGGCCTATCTGTGTACCAAACATGACATGAATCCACTGTATCATTCTTAAAATATCATGCTTACGAGCTTCCTGTCACAGACACACATCACATACACACACACACACACACACAAATACACACATACACAGAGATCACGTTAACGACAAATTTGTTGTATATTACGCCATGACTGTAAATTTCTTTTGACACAGACTGTACCTGCGTTGTAAAATTTAGATATAGGATGTGGAATTTTACGCCAGAATTTTTCATTAACATAAATGAAAATCATGAACATCTTATCTCTGATGCAATTCAAAGTTTTATTTGCACACAAAAATGATTTTGAATTACTCGTAAATAAAAGAATAATGACACAACTACGAGACTAACAACCGAATGATTCAACATGCCCGTAGTGCTGTACATAAACACATATAGGTTAGTTCATAGGCCCTATGCATTATGTATGTACACTGTACAGTGTACGTGAAAGTTTTGATGTTGTTTTGAATGCAGGCTGTCAATTGTCAACAATAATATTAGCTAGAATTCAACTTTCCTTCTGTATTGTGTTGATCGTGTATCTGTGAAGTGATCACAGTCTGCAAGTCAAGTTACTATATTGTAAAGAAGTAGGCGTGTTCGAGATCTGAATAGTATATTATCGTTGACAATTGGTCAAAGTTCACTAAAACTTCATGAAAGTTTGGATTCGATAAACAAAAGTATTTTCTACTTTATTTTGGGATAGTTAACCCAAATTTCATGATTCAACAATCAACATTATACAAGGATTGGGTATGAACTTTTTCTTAATATTTTTTATGATGACAATAGTCCGATTTTTTTATGTTTTTGGTATTTTAAGCGCAATTTTCATTCACTTTAGCGAGGCAGGCCTACACAAGTGTGTGCATTAACAATTACTTATATGCTTCGCTAGCGCACAATGCCCTGTACATTATGCAATGCCCTGTACATTATGCAATGCCCTATACATTATGCAATGCCCTGTACATTATGCAATGCCCTGTACATACGAAGGCAAGTTTACAAAATACGCCGAACTTCAAGGGCTTTTCGTAACCAAATACACCAGGCAAAAATTTATAACGCAACCTCTGTACATACATACATGCATACATACATACATGCATACATACATACATACATACATTCATACATGCATGCACATGCATACATACATACATACATACATACATACATACATACATACATACATACATACATACATACATACATACATACATACAGACAGACACCAGCACGACTGCATAGGTTCCTTATGCTATTAGCATTAGAACCAAAAAGGGGCACTTTTGTCAGTTTTCGAAAAAGTGGAGGAATCTTGCCTCCTCGCTCCATGCTTCCAACTTATATGGTTTAAACATTTGAGGGAAGCAAGGGGGCACTTTCCCAACCCTCACTTTTTGTCCAAATGGATACTTTTGTATGGTGATGTGTTGTATTTTAGGATGATTTTGTAACCTCCACTCCCAACCCCCCCCCCCTTCCCATGAACTCTAATTGAGTAATGAGTGTGATGATGAACTGTTGACCTTTTTCTTTGTATTTCTTAGTTAGGAACTGCTTGTTGTTTTCTTTCTTTGTCAGCTTAACAGGTTTTATTTCATCAAAAATGAATATTACGCACTTGCTTTTCAAAAATCTTTGAGTTTCATCATAATCGGTTTGATACAATATATTTCAAAGCGACGACATTTGTGAGGCACTTGTTATCATTTTGACAACTATTATCGCCATTTCTTTTTGTGTTTTAGCTCAAAATTGCAGTTCATCTAAATAATAATATATGTACAATGTACAGCATTTTTTTGCGGAATATGTTGCCTACTTATTGGGCCTCACTGTGGAAATACGTGAGGTTCCAACAACTTGTACTTGCAGTAATATTTTATTGAAGATATGAAAGGGAATAAAATCCTTTAGTAGGCCTACATAATTGTCGTCACTTGATCCATGAATTGTGAATTGATCGCTTATAAATTTTAGTCAAGTCTTTTGAGATCTAGGCCTACTATCATCTGTTTTTGAAAGAGGTTGCTCAAATACTGTTGTCTCTCCAAGTGACTGTCCTGTCCTGAGATATGTCATAAATATAAAAGACATATTGGAACATAAGAGTCAGCGACTTATATGAAATATCCAAAACATATGATAAACTGTGCAGACAATGATAGCAGTAATGACAAACAATCTTTGTGCTCAAAGGCATAAGTGATTGTCGAATCCAATCTAGCTGTTAAATTTTCAGATTTTAGAATTGTACGCTAATCTTGCATATTCAGTCTGTCTGTTCCAATTCATCACCAAGTTTAGTGAACTTTCCCTAACCATGAGTAGTTTCACATCTTTCCTCATATATTCAATCTCTCTACTAATAAACTGCAAGGGAAAATGGCAGTGACATTCTTTGAAATTATCCTTAATTTGACCTTCTCAATAATCGAGGAATGTATGCATACAAACATGAACATTCATCACTGTATTAAGAATTTTACATAAAGCCCCACCTACATATCTGATTTTAACATTAAGCTGTGCCTTGGTATGCATGACAATACCACTAAATGCAATACTGACCATGTACTATCTGTGCACCACATACGACATGAATCCAGTTTATCATTGTTTAGATAAACTTACAAGCTGCTTACAGCAATTTCATATTAAGCTCCGCCCACTATGCAACTTAATAAAATACAATGTCTTTATATCATAAACACTTACACACATGCTAACATCATAATTATACCAAATATAAAACAAAACAGACATGTGGTTTCTAAAATATGAACATTTCAAGATTTGTACAATAAGCCCCGCTCACTTATTAATATGCAAGACATCACCACCAAAACAATAGGACACATGTACAGACCATTGGCTATCTGTGTACCAAATATGATATGAATCCAATGTATTGTTCTTGAGATACTGTGTTAACAAGCTTTTTTCAGCAAAATCATATTAAGCCCCGCCCACTATGCATATCGATGAATTTCAAAGTTTTTATACCATGAACATGTACACACTAGCTAACATCATAAATATACCAAATATGAAACAAAACAGACATATGATTATTAAAAAAGAGCATTTCAAGAGTTTTACATTAGGCCAGCCTACTCATTTACATGCATGACATCACCACCAAAAACAAAGGGCACATCCACAGATCATGGGATATCTGTGTGCCACATATGAAATGAATCTAGTGTATCGTTTGTGATACATCGTGTTAACAAGCTTGCTGTTACCAGGATCCACACATATACACACATGCATACATACATACACATGCCAGCATGACTGCATAGGTTCCTTATGCTATTAGCATTGGAACCAAAAGGTAAATTTGTTCGGCAGCTAATCGTTATCCAATGATACTCTAAATGAAGACATGATTCAAGCACCAGAAAAGAAGTCTCAGTCCATGTATGCAAATGCAAACACAGGCATACAAATATAACATATGTAGATTGTCAAAAGCAAACTGACAGAAGTGCTTTTCATTATTCAGTATTTTTCAAGGTGAATGACCCTTAATCATTTTCAATGATGCAGTATCTTTGCACTTATCATAGGCAACGGAACCAATGTCGGGCACAAATTTGTCTGACAATGGTCTGACCAAGGCAAAAGTTTGTCTGACAATGGTCTGACCAAGGCAAAAGTTTGTCCGACAATGGTCTGACCAAGGTTATATATACAATGTGATATTAGGCCTATTCAGTATTTCACTGTAATGTTCTTATGTATAACTAACAATTTTCCGATCGATCTCGTGATTAATATATCACAAAATTGTTTTCTTCGAAATTGCCTCGGTACGCCATGTTAAGTTCGCTATAGCTACACACACAATTATTACAGTAAAGTCCTAAAGACATGCGCGCCTTATAGTTTAATTGCTTTAACATTTTTCTTAGATTCGCAGGATGAATAAATCAATATACTGTGTTTACAAGTGACGTAAAACGCGTTAAATGATGCAATCTTTTACAACTGAATTGTAAATTAGCTTCCCTGGTTGGTAAATCATCCGATACTTCAGTACTTCATCAGTTCATAGAGTTAAGAAAATGATAGTCTATAACTTTCATGTTAGAAGTATGCTATCGTGTAATTTTTTCAAGAATAGGCATAATGACTGCAATACTTAACAAGAATTTTAAAATGATAAGACTATCTTAGAGTTTAAAAGAATTTATCCGCAAAGCAATATTGTTGCTAACCCAGTCAGAAATGCAAAAATAAAGTCCTTACAAAATGCTTCGACCGCAGAGCTTCCGGGGCTTCGCCCACTGGACCTCCATCAGAACTTTGTCCCTGGACCCCACCGGGCCTGTTGAGTGGGTCCCTGGACCCCAGGGTTCACACTTCGCGTGAACATGGTCGGCCCAATAATTTTGACCTTCTACCGCCACTGCTTATATGACCAATTTTCTAACTAAAGGCAAGCAAGACATGGTGTGGCTTGGATTAAGGCATTTTATTATTTCCATCTAGACCATGTAGACATAGACAAGAGAACATGTATGGCAAATTCCATTTGATTCCCGCTTTTTTAAAGTTATATAACCCCTTTATAGCATATGACAGCCAAGGGGTTTCAGAAACAACACCATATAATCTCAACACATGTTTGAGAAAAGTAACAACTTAAAGTTAAAGACTTTGGATTACAATCCATCATTTCATACAATATTTTAACAATGGTGATGTTAATCATCTTAAATCTTTACTGATCCACATATATTAAAGGTTTAAAACTGTCTAAACATCTAGGTTCAGCTAAGAATATATGGCATCCCATGGTAAACAATGTATTAACGAATTTGTCTTAAGCTATGGCCTAGAAATATCTTAAAGGATAATAGGGTATCTTAAAATAAGTTACATCATTGTCACTGTGTAATACTTATGGATATGGAATTCGTCAATAACAATTTCTTGAGTCCTGCAGTATGAAAATTGTATGTAAATAAATATAAGATAATATTGCATTTATCAACTGAAAGAAAGTTATCCTTTTATCAGCCAATAAGAACATTAATAAGAGCAACAAAGAGAAGTATGTGATGTATGACATGCACATTTCTAATTATTTCATGTATCAAGGTTTGGTGTGTTTTGTTGATGTTTAACAGCAATGCGACAGTCAGAGTCAAATATGCCAAATGTATCAAGGCTTAACCAACTCAGATCATAAAATAAGAGCTCACACCTAAAATATAAAAACAAAATGGGCACAATGACCTTTTATGTCAAGTTTTTATATTGGAAAACACGTTTTAAGTCTTGTTACACATCAGGTTCTGGTATAGGTGGGATGTGGAGTCCCACCCCTCTCCTTTTTCTAAATTCATATCTTTTTTTGTGATGTGATTTTTTTGTATATAGTTTGTATTTTTTCCACTCCTGTGATTCCCCTCTATTTTTTCCCCTCCCTCCTCCACACTTTTTTGTTTTACTTTTCCACCCACTTTCAAAAGGCAAATCCCGCCTATGGGGTTTCTGAAACATAAAGTGAAAGAATATAGGAAATTAAGTGCATGAAACAAATAAAGGACAGATTAAAGCAATGCGGCCCTTAAAGTGCACAGCATTAAAAGCATTTGCATTGATCTTCAGAAGATGACCTTTATACAATTATTTTAATTTTTTCACTTGGAACAAACTACTCCACTGCAGCAGGCATCTCACTCATTTTTCAGTAGCACGGATGCAAACACCCATGGCATCAATGCCAAAACTGCAAGAACTCTCAAAGATTTGTATTCAAAAACACTTCTTTTAAGCATCAGAAGAATGCCTTCATCTTATTCTATTTTCTTTACCTTACCAGCAAAACATCATAGAATTGCTAACATATTTCTGCATGAAAATTGATTTAATATAGAATAAATTCAAGCATCTCTACTGTAAGAGCTTGTAAAAGGACAAAAGCCTATTAAAAGAAACAAAAATCAAACCGCCACTTCAGCTCATCTTCAGAAGATGGCCTTAATATTTTCTCCTTTTTTCCAACAAAAAAAAACCACTTTAGACTTGGTGACATATGTTGCTATTTCTGTATTGAAGAATTATCATAATATTGCAGAAATCCCAGCATTACCGTACATATCTTGCAGCAATTCAACTACAATTCAACTTTTACAGTTATATTCATGTTATCATATGAAGCTGTTATAGCAACAACACTGACACTCACACATGAATCTGTATAAGATAATTTAAAATATCTTTGCTATAAAAACCATAATCTTACTTGATATTGCATTAATAGGTCTGCTTACACATTGTTAGAAAGTGTACAAGATAATTGTTTGGGAAATTAAAAGGCAAATACAAAAAGAAAGAATGTGTCAGTTAAATGTCATTTTTTTAAATTATTATCCTCATTGCAGTCAACCCATTCAATATTTTTGATAATTCCAACACCCATCCTACATTTACATTGTGATCCTTCCATTAAAAATACATCTATTTTGATATTCCTTTATCATGATAAGCAAAACGTTTATGTCAACTTGCACAAATGACTCAAAAATTGAAAACCTCCATGAATAAGAACACTTCATGAACTGTAAAACATAATTGGCTCCATCCTTCAAAATTTACAACAAAATAATCACTCTTTTACATTGAACTTGATCAAATACCGCAGGCTACCACAGATCATTAACAGCCTTGATTGACATTGTCTCCTCGTTTATCAGGTTTGAACCAGATTGACTGAGTATTGGTTACATGCTACCTCTATATTATCTTCTTTCATCTTCCATTTAGGTTTGAAGGACTGAGGAGCAGCAAAGACTTCAAATGACAGACATTATGTCAAATTTAAGATAGTTATCAATATGGGACATACATCAAAGGAGTATACAAACAGAATCGGCCGGTTCCTTAGTTACACAGCACTGTTTGTTATGAAGCACTTACAAGAGGAGGAATCAGGTAAAAGAGGAGGGCATTATTTCAAGGAATATGTCACAATCTTGGTTAAATCTCCTCTTTCTTCGATATTAATTTCAACTTGCAAAAGTAGAACATTAATATATCATTATGTGACCTTAGCTATGTATGATTTTGATTTTCTGGCCAAAAGTTAACAAGTTTAAAAACATTAGTGAATTTACTATTACAATTACTAGATTGTTCTGTTTAAAAATTATCTTATTGCAAAGCAAAATAATCATTTAATTAAACTTCCATTTCTCTTTACATCCAATGTGATTGCAGACATTTCCAACAAAAAATAAGGGTCAAACATGCAGAAAAGTAAACTCCTTATTTGCAATCAGTTTTTGATAAGGTTGATAAGAATACCACATAAGAATGAAATAATGAGCATAGTATCTACTCTCCTTTACATTAAGTGATATTGATCGTTATGAAAACAATTGCCACCCCTACCCATAATACCATCCATGATTAGAAATGTGACAATTTCTACCTGGGTCCCCTGGTTTGAAGTCCACGTAATTATGACTGTTATTCTGATACAAACATTACCCATTTTTGATATCGGTATGGGTGTCAAAACGCTTGTCTCTCAGGTTGATTTGGAATACCATTAAAACAATGCTACATACCCACATTAATTGCATGCTTACATCTTCGCCACATACCCACATTAATTGCATCCTTACATCTTTGCTACATATTCACATTAATTGCATCCTTACATCTTCGCTACATACCCACATTAATTGCATTCTTACGTCTTTGCTACATACCCACATTAATTGCATCCTTCGTCTTCGCTACATACCCACATTAATCGCATCCTTACATCTTCGCTACATACCCACATTAATTGCATCCTTGCATCTTCGCTACACACCCACGTTAATTGCATCCTTACATCTTCGCTACATACCCACATTAACTGCATCCTTACATCTTTGCTACATATTCACATTAATTGCATCCTTACATCTTCGCCACATACCCACATTAATTGCATCCTTACATCTTTGCTACATATTCACATTAATTGCATCCTTACATCTTCGCTACATACCCACATTAACTGCATTCTTACGTCTTTGCTACATACCCACATTAATTGCATCCTTACATCTTCGCTACACACCCACGTTAATTGCATCCTTGCATCTTCGCTACACACCCACATTAATTGCATCCTTACATCTTCGCTACATACCCACATTAACTGCATCCTTACATCTTCGCTACACACCCACATTAATTGCATCCTTACATCTTCGCTACATACCCACATTAACTGCATCCTTACATCTTCGCTACACACCCACATTAATCGCATCCTTACATCTTCGCTACATACCCACATTAATTGCATCCTTGCATCTTCGCTACACACCCACATTAATTGCATCCTTACATCTTCGCTACATACCCACATTAACTGCATCCTTACATCTTCGCTACATACCCACATTAACTGCATCCTTACATCTTCCCTACATACCCACATTAATTGCATCATTACATCTTCACTACATACCCACATTAATTGCATCCTTACATCTTCGCTACATACCCACATTAACTGCATCCTTACATCTTCGCTACATACCCACATTAATTGCATCCTTACATCTTCGCTACATACCCACATTAACTGCATCCTTACATCTTCGCTACATACCCACATTAATTGCATCCTTACATCTTCGCTACATACCCACATTAACTGCATCCTTACATCTTCGCTACATACCCACATTAATTGCATCCTTACATCTTCGCTACATACCCACATTAACTGCATCCTTACATCTTCGCTACATACCCACAGTAATTGCATCCTTACATCTTCGCTACATACCCACATTAACTGCATCATTACATCTTCGCTACATACCCACATTAATTGCATCCTTACATCTTTGCTACATACCCACATTAATTGCATCCTTACATCTTCGCTACATACCCACATTAACTGCATCCTTACATCTTCGCTACATACCCACAGTAATTGCATCCTTACATCTTCGCTACATACCCACATTAACTGCATCCTTACATCTTCGCTACATACCCACATTAATTGCATCCCTTACATCTTCGCTACATACCCACATTAACTGCATCCTTACATCTTCGCTACATACCCACATTAATTGCAACATTACATCTTCGCTACATACCCACATTAATTGCATCCTTACATCTTCGCTACATACCCACATTAATTGCATCCTTACATCTTTGCTACATATTCACATTAATTGCATCCTTACATCTTCGCTACATACCCACATTAACTGCATTCTTACATCTTTGCCACATACCCACATTAATTGCATCCTTACATCTTCGCTACATACCCACATTAATTGCATCCTTACATCTTCGCTACATACCCACATTAATTGCATCCTTGCATCTTCGCTACACACCCACATTAATTGCATCCTTACATCTTCGCTACATACCCACATTAATTGCATCCTTACATTTTCTCCTAGGTGATCTTACTTGTAACTTTATATTGAGTATTGTGTACAAGATGATGAAATCTACATTACATGATAACTTTTTTTTTTTCTTCTAAATTAGCTTATTGGTGATTGTTGTCTTCAAAGAGAATCTTAATAGAATCTTCAGCCTAAGGCTCCTCCAAGAACCTCTCTTGAATGTGACTCTTGACCCATTTTGAACAATTTATTAATAATAAGAAGAATAAAGTACAAAACATTATTTACAAATATTCCTGGGGGTTTAAACTGATGTAATCTTCCTCTTCAATGTAATTCCTTCTCTTAAATTTGCTGTTTAAGTTTCTATCTAACATATTTTTATTTCTGAAAACAATTTTCAAGAAAAATTTATGTATGAGATGTTTGTATTTTTACACAGTGGGAGAGTATGTTCATAGCAGGTGTGTCTAACAGTGTCACAGTATGCATGAAACGGAACACCTCAAACTCTTTGTCCAAAAGTGGTCATGAGACAATATTTCAAAGAATGACTCACCCCACAAAATGAAGATTGATGTTACAACTTAAAAAAAGCATTAGCTTACTTGGAAATCATCAGACCTTTTTCACCCTGGCACTGTTAAAGTAAAAACAACTTTCATAATGCTATCTTCTCTCCTAAGCAACACTTTTGTTTTTACATAGTATCATACTAAGGAGCAGTAAAAGATGTTCGTAATTTCAATAACAATTTCACTAAAGTTAAAACCATTCTGGGCAAATTTCAGTCAATTTATTTCATGTATTGCTCCTTCAAATCATATTTGGATGCAAAACAAATGAAGACACCAGGATCTGAAGATTCTAAAACTCTGCTTTCCAAATTTATTGTCACAAAAAAAATCCAAATTTCATGGCACGTGTATGAAAGTAGAACAACTTTTTTATATTTATTTTTCATTTTAAAACTATGGTGAAAAAGGAAAGTTTTGGTATCAATACAGAGAAAAATATAACATTCTCAGAAAAATGTCACCCCACCCCTGCAAAGCTACATCCCATACCCACCAACAACTAAACACATGTATGAATTGGCATAAGTTGAAGCAAAAATAGCCAGTATTATTATGTCACCTCAAATATGATCTATAAATGTCACCAAATGAACAAAATAAGCCTGCGATTAGTTCCTATTTATGATAGCTCATCCACTGTTATATGACACTGCCTTAGAATCAGACCAGAGGACTGAGAGTTCATTGCACAATGTGTTTATTCAGGGACTTGTGACAACTCCCTGGTTTATTCAAGTCAAGTTTTGTCCAATAGATAAAAGAGAAGAACTTTCA
>JAIGNY010004586.1:2012500-2140000 GCA_020152595.1 Chiridota heheva
TATATATATATATATATACATATATATATATATATATATATATATATATGCTGGTCTCCTAAACTATATCGGTTCCTAAACTATATCAGTTCCTAAACTATATCAGTTCTACCCAGAAAATAAAAACATATAATCTGCAATATTTGGAAATTTGATTTTTAAAATATGCATATATCTGAAGCCTCTTTTTTGAAGAGTCTAAATTTGTTTCTGTCTAACAGGTTGTATGTATTTCTGTCGCAATGAAACAAACAGGAGCACTAGACCGAAAAGTGAGGGAGTAAAAATTGAATGTTTATCTACCAGACAGTATAGTAACTTTCTGGTTAATATACATATTCAAGTGACCTTTGCCCTCACGTCGTCTGTGGGCTATGGAGTCAACTAAGTTGATCAATCTGTTGTGGATGATATATCTGTGAAATTTTTAAAAACAAGGCCCTTAGTTTTTGGTCTAGTGCTCCTTTAACCCTTAAAGTCCCAGGGTGTCCAAAATTTGACAAAAGATTAGGATTTTTTTTTTTTTTCCTTAACAAAATTGATTTTCATATTAAACTTTCCTTTAGTTTTGTATCCCTACAAGTTGATTTATGTGAATACTAAGACAATAACATTTTCAATAAAAAAAGTCAAAATAAAGCATATATCGATGTAAATATGCAAATTAAAAATTTTAGGCAAAATATTTTAGGTAAAATAAGGCCAATTTTTTTGAGTTTGTATTTTTTCTTGTGAATAATGAAAATGGAGGGATATTTTTTACATATTTAGATTGTTTGTGAAGTTTCCTTTCCAATAATACCAGCCAGTCTGAATTTTTTTCTCCAAGCAAAACCGGTAAAAACAATAAAAATAAACCAAAAAAGAATCACCGCTGTAATTACTCGCGAAAAATAATGCCATGCATCAGGTGCGGTTTGCGAAACCGTGGCGCCCACACTGTAATCCCACACGTTACCACTAGACTACATTACTTATGACCTAATGTGTGGATTTGTTTTCATACTTAAATATCAGCATGAATAAAGAGGGTAGTTGCTCTTTTTGATTTTAATCAAAAGCATGTGGATTGGCCTTCCTGATGATATATTTCCCATATGTGAGTTATAATGCGATCAGAAACTTTTATATTTCTCAAATGTTTGTCTAAAAAAGGCTAAAAATCATGATATTTTCCATGACTTTTGCACACAAAAAAATATTGATGATAGAGACAGTCAAAATTCGACTGGGATTGGAAGCATTGATGTCTTTTCAAGTTCCTCACAGGTTTTCAGGCAAAAGCAAGGTCTGGAATTTTGTATGTATGTTTTGAGAAAAAAATCGTTTTTCATTCAATTTTGTGCATTTTTTAATTTTCTTTATTTCAACTCATCTTTTTTCAAACATCTTCAACTTTAACCCCATCAAAAAGTTGGGCTTTTTTGAGCTCTTTCAAATGATACCAAAATCACTGCTGCCTATTTGATAAACTAAAATAATTTTTTGAAAAGTGCATGTCCAATTGGTAGTGTCACGACCGCATGGGAATTGAAGGGTTAATACACAAATCATAAAACTATGCATTCATTGATCAAAAAAAAAAAGTATATTGCCATTTTAATAATAATTTGTTTTTATTTATCTACAACCAGACATTTATGATATTCATAAACCCTCCAGCAATATCTGTACATATATATTGCTTTGTGTCTGGGGGCAAAATATCAAAAATTTGCATTCATTTTCCACCCATCAACAATTTCTGGGATTTACAGATGAATTAAATTCTTCAAAGACTAACAGACAATTGGTCATTGTCAGTCAAGTGCACTAACCTCTCAAAGAGGTAAATAAGATAATCTAATTCCCATCACCTGCCCTGAATTGCACAATCTCAGCAAACTGATAATTACTCTTACACAATCAATACATGCCGACAATTCCACTTCCACAGATTTTCCATCCAAAAGTGCATCTTCGTACTGGTCGTCAATGAAGAGGTGTTGTACACGGCTGATAGTGGCTTACCCCTAACATATCACTCTTGTATTGTATTTCAAGGCGTGGAGCACTTTGATTCATCTGTGGCCGGCATATTTCAGTTCTTGCCGCCTGATACAACTTTCATGTCTCATCCTATCAGGGTGAGGAGCAAAATAATCAGAAAATTCTGAAAATAGATCCTCCCAATTTGATGTGAGCTGAACTTTAGAGGTTGAGTGTAATAAATTTGTGAAATGTGTATCTGGATACTTGATCTGTCTCTTTTCCAAAATCCAGGCAATTACTGCACTAATGAAAAGTAGGAGCAGGGAGAGAAGTAGTTTTCTACTAATGTTACCTAATTGACATAAACAACAATTAGTTGTTATCAGTATCTTCTAGTTCAAATACATTTTCTAGATTAAAGATTTAAATACTGGTGATTTTTCATCATTGTAAATTTTACCTTTAATAAACATTTCAGAGATAGTTATACCTGACTCCTTTTATTGATTATGTTTTAGAATAATTGTTGCATATAAGTGATCCAGTCTTCAAATATTATATTAGTTATCTTTATTTGAGTAATTTGCAAATCAAGTTCCACAGTTTTTAATCTATGCAAAGCTCCATTCCAAAACCTAAAAATGTTGATCTTTCCCAGTTGCATGGTGAATAGCTGTATCTGATGAATTTCTTGATCTTAATTACACCCCCCCCCCCCCCTCCTATTTGGTTCAAAACAATTTTCTAGTTTTCTAAAACTGAATCAGAAGCACAAATTTATAGAAATATATCAGATCTTTAAATGCCATTGTATTATGTCATGATTTTTGCAAACATTGAAACTCTTGGTAAATCAGCACATTGGAAACAATTTTTTTTGTCTTTTTTAACCCTTAATCTACCAGCACGTTTTTGAAAATGTGCTTGGGAGGCGGAGTCAAAGATGGGGCACTCAAAACGGTGATAATATTGCGGTGTGGTAGAGTAAGGTTTAAGCACAGGCTGATTATTGAAGGGTCTTCTCTTTTCTGATCAGCATAGTCGGGCTCGTTCCACTTCAGTGACCAGTGAGGCCGCCCACCGGGATCATGCTGCATATATTTTTGAGTTGGCACATTTGCTGCAGGTCGATTAACCCTTACTCAACCAGCACTTTTTTTAAAATTCGCTTGAGAGGCAGAGTCTAAGATAGGGCACCCAAAATAAAGGTAACATCACCGCAAGGTAGAGTAAGGGATAAGCACAGGCGAATTATTAAAGGGTCCTCTGTCTTCTGAGCAGCATAGTCAAGCTCGTTCCACTTCAGTGACCTGGTGGGCCGCCCACCGAGATCACGCTGCATATATTTTCGAGTTGGCATACTTCCCGCAGGTGGATTAACCCTTACTCTACCAGCACTTTTTTTTTAATGCGCTTGGGAGGCAGAGTCAAAGATGGGTCACCCAAAATGGCAATAATATCGCTGCGTGGTAGAGTAAAGGTTAAAGAAATTGAAAAATGTATCTACTCAAGACTCTTGACGATCTTTTACATAAGAACCGATTTGTCAGGTGTACCAGGGAAGTATTCAATCCATGCGTCACTGTAGCAATTTCAGCTGGATAGTGTTGTTTCAAAAAAGTAAAATAATTTATTAAAACACAAAGTCAATTATATAGCAACTTGTCGTAAGAAAAGAAAGTGTGGTTATTTGATGCCTTATGGTGGATCTTTGTTTTATCAATCTTTGTGTAACAACACCTAAACTAAAAAATATCAGCCATGGCAAGCTCCTTAAAATTAGCAGCACAGAATAGCTAGGACATAGTATATATGTGTCAGCTGAAAATATACTGTGAAGTGCACCCAAATGTACGATATGCATTAGATATATAGTTTTTTATTTATTATTCTAACGTAATTGCAATCAATTAATTGCAATTGACACTAATGCTGATAAAATCTTCATCATTAAATTGTGTGCCTCCACATAACCCAAATCCTAAAAATATACATTTTGAAATGAGATTCAAACTTTCTCTACGAAATATAATTTTTGCACTAAAATGTTCATAACAGTGGGACATCTCCTGCTGTCATAAGCATGCAGAATCTCATAGAAATCCATCTCAAACATTTAAAGAGCTGTAACGGGCCCAAAGGAATTGTCCAAGCTTAAGACGTTGTCCACTTATCTTTTTGCTTTCTTAATTCACTAGATTCTGTCCACTCGCCGAAAGCCACACGACTTATAGCTATCCACTTCAGGATTAAGTACATTTTTCATGCATGAACAAACTTTTACTATATACTCCGGGATTATAACACTCTATCAAAACACTTTAAATGTCAAGACACACCTACAGAATAAAGTAAAATTTTGTGGAAATTCCAACCATTTTACAGCTTTTCAAATTAGTTGTTAATAAGCAAATTTGTATGCAAATTTGTGTGTATGAATTGAAATACCTTTCATTTTTCAAAATTGAAAGACGGCTCTTCTACTGAACATTTTATTTAGGGGAAGGGAGGGGTGTCGTAGGGGCCTAATATACATTTTTTTAAGGAAAAAAAATAACCCTAATATCCAAGGTATCTTAAAACACACTGCTTTAAAATGAGCAAAATTGCTGAGCAACAAATTTAGTCTGGATACTATAAACCTCTTTCTGTAATCTGAAATATTGCATGAATTATATGTATCTATAAATTAAACACTTTTTCACGACCAGGCATGAAACAGAAGGTAATACATATTGTTACTAGTACCACATCACATTTTAGCCTTCTATTTTTTGTAACTCCTTAGTTTAAACTTAAAGTACAACCAAGGTTTTGTGGTGTTACTTTCCCCTTGTAAAATATCACATGTTGAGTACACGTGGGTGAAAAATGACAACTAAGCACAATTTTACAAAACCATCATCTCTCAAATTCTTGACATGTGTTTTCAGCTTCATACATACCTGAAAACCCAGTTGACGGAACAGGAACAAATAACAAAGTGGAACACAATGAAAAAGATCAACATAAATTAAGGTGCCATAGATATTCTGATATGAATCTAAGTGCTTTGATGGGTGATTGGTACCATGTTTAAAAGTCTGGTCCATGAGACAGCACTTTCAAAATAAAGTGCATGATGGTCCCTGTGGAGATTACCAAAAAATAGGTTATGACATAGATATGGATTTTCAGATATAAAAAATATCTGTTTTGAAGAAACAAAGAAGTGGGGAAAAAGTACATTTATGATGAACCAAATTTTTAGACTGTTTATGTCTCTCTGGGCCACCTTAGGCTTGGTTGAATGTGATCAAGCCTAGCCTTCAATGATTCATGACATAATTTTAACTGCAAGTGGGTTTGAAGAAGTCAGTTAACTGCTTGTCCTCTTTATCAATATCTTCAGTGTCTTGATTATTCCACCTTGTTCTAATTTTAAAGCCTTTATTTATAAAGAAAACACTGCAGTTGCAAATAATCATGGATAATATGATAACAGTATATGTGTGGAAATAGGCTTACTGTTGAAAAACAGATTTTCCACAGATTCATAACAAAGTCTCATTTTCCTCTCTGCAGCAAGGCAACGAACCATAAGAGTATATATTGTCACCTATTTTGATCAGTGCAGAACCAAAAATTTGTGACTTGGGTAAAAAAAAAAAAATACCAAATGGTGTGAAATGAAATGACACATAAACAAATTAGTCATTTCATGGGAATTGATAATTATTTACATTTATAATAGTTCTTATAACTATATCTAACTTGCTGTTCAGCCTTAGCGAGAAACTTACGCACCATCACTTTTCCACCAATATCCTACTCATCACCTCACACTGAACATATTAACCAACCCACCATTTGAGATAATTTACTGCCATAGTAAACACTTGGATGTCCTTTTATTCTCTTCCCTCAAATTTAAACCACAAACATGTGGTCGAGACTCAGGCAGATGAAATAGTTGTTCTTTTCTGTTTCAGCCAACATGTTTTACTTCCTTTTCTTTTCTTTCATGCTTATAAGTTTGTAACTTTTATTAAAATTTGTCAAAAGGGGAATCTTAAAGGCATATATGGTTACTCTAACCAAATGGCGAATCCCTGCTCTAAACTCACTCTTCAGGTTTCAAACACCCACAAAGTTTTCATAGGACGTGAATTATTTATATGAAAGACTCTAATTATGTACATGAACAAACACCCAAATGAGCAAATAACGGATTTTCTAAATATTCTCTTAATTGTTCCAAAACAGGTAGAAAACGACAACCACGTGCATAACAACGAAGATATCTACAAATCACACTTACAAAATGCAACCTTAAAATTGTTGAAAGCTTAAAAATTCATTAAAAACATTCACCATTAATACTTTTGAAAAATAAAACCATTGAGGTCAGACTTTGGCAACTAGTAAAGATGTCAACCTTCAAAAAGCATATCCACAAAATTCAATACATAAAAAAAAGGCTAAAAAAATGTGATAAAATGTTCTGTAAATAACAGCTATTAAATAAATGTCCATTATCACATAAAATGCATGTTTTACCCGAGGAATGCTCTCTGAAAACCATGAACAACAAATATATAAGGTTTGAAAGTTCATCTAAAACATTACCAATGTTGTTCATAATATGTACCTTTAATCCAAGGTCATTGACATGTCAGGATACAAAAAATCATAAAGTAATATTACAACAGATGCCATATAAACCTAGACACAAAACCAAACAAATATGAGAGCAATAATAAAAATGAGGTTTCCAAGAAGTTACAGCTGGTTAACCCTATACTTCCTTTACTACCACAATATCAAATAGGGTTTTTAGGACACTTTCTGGTCTGTTGCAAATTGTAATTGAGTGGCAAGAGTTGACAAAGCTTTCCTTGTGTATTTAGGGAATGGCATCCCTTTTTAGAAAATATGCATCAAAATAACCCCAAGAGAAATGGAGCTTCATTAGCATCCATAACATCAAAGGAAAAATCAGCTGAATTTGTAGAATTGTGGGTGACCAAAATCTGAAAATAATGAATATGCCGCCTCAACTGTTATTGAGAGTTCCTAACCTGCTTCAGGCATAAGCTGCAAGATGAAATTTTGTTCTCCTTAAAACCCTTACTAATAAGCACTTTCCATTGTAGGCCTTAGTAAAACTTAAAAACATCAACATTGGAACAATACCCCTATTCAAATAAAAACAACTTTGTTATGTTAATAATACTTCAAAGAAGCAATGCTTCAAAATTTTCTTCAAATTCTATTGAGTCAGCAAAACCTGCATACAAGTTGCAATTATTCTGAAAATTTATAAATCAACTTCATCAATGAATTAATCTTTGCTATTTAACCCTGCTTGAAAGAAGTAAAATTTGAGAAATGAAATTACTAGCCATGAAGCTAATGGGCAATAGGATTTCATAAAATATATTATTTTTTCAAATGTGCTGAGAAAGTACGAAGAAAATTGGTGGAGGAGGGGGAAGGGGGGAAACAATAAGAGTCTAGAATATTATAGGATTATATGGTCCCATAGGCCTAATAATTGATAATATAATCTTTGTTTAGGGCTAGTGGTGTTTATGTATCCATCAATTTCAAGCCCTACTGTTTTGCTCCTGTTTGACCATCTTCATGCAAAAGATTCAAACACTTTGATAAAGATCTAGAGAGAATTCTCATTAATCATAAATTTCATGGAAAGATCCCGTTTCACAAGTATGACAGTGTATTTTAGTGCAACTAGTAAATTTCATGTTGTTTATTTCTACAAATACTAATGATAACTGTAAATACACATATTTATACATCCTCTGGAGCTATCTAGGATTCCTTTAGTGCCGCTAAACGAATATAAATCTGACCTAATACACGTCTCAATTTTTAATAAGAGAGTTGCAATTCTAAACTTTTCTCATTCTTTCCATACTTTCTACTGACTTGCATGACAATCTAGCCGCCACATTCAAAAGTTGTCCAAATTGGGGTATACCTGTCTAATAATGCATGCAACATCTCACCTCCACTAATTGGAAAAAAACCCACAAAAGTAGTATCAACTTTCAAACATAGCAGGATAATTTCCAGACACAATTTCATGCCTTAACAATAATCATTAAGTTACTTTAATCACTTATGTGTGAGTCACGCTGCAGAGCTTGGAAACTGTATCTTATAATTTAATGCAAAAGTGAGCAAGTAACGCAATTGGAAGCGGGAGAGCGGGGGAGGGGGGAGGGGGAGGGGAGGTACGTAATATGATCACCCGACCAGTTTTCTGTTCATGACTGAGTGTTTAGGACACATTTTAATGCGGCCCGAGGATCATAATGTGATATCAAACAATAATGGAGTCTTAAATTCAAGTCTAAAATACATGTTTAACTTAAATATAAATATATCCTTTCTACACATAACTTTTTTAAACACTTTAAATCATACAATCAATCCCCTGTGTCTTAATACCGACAAAAGAATTGATAATCTTCTGAAAATTAAAACAGTTTGCAGTTTATCCCTGTAAAACAAGAACACCAGTGAAGCTCAGGAAGTTTAAATAAAACCCAGCTCCTTGGAAACTTGATATGACCTCAGCCAACAAGATCAAAGGATTGTCCGGCCACTGCGCAATGCAATGGTGTCTTCATTAACTTTAAACGCTCCATGTTCTCAAAAATGTTTCTAAAAAGAGTGTTATCTATACGCTAAAATTGAATGTGAACTAGGTAGTGCACTCCTTGCTGAGTTCAAAGGGCATTTTATGCACCATTTAATACATATCAGCAGGTATCCCCATTATCAATCTATTTCTGAATTAGATCTGATTTCAACAGTTGCAGAGTAACCACAGTACACACAATTAGCAATTCATAACAGATGCCGCATGGACGCTCGATTCCACTTAAGAAATACTTTGCCGGTTGTCCAAAAATGATGTGTATATGGGCCATTCACTGTTAAATCGTGTATGGTTCAGAAAGCTGCAAATACTGCCAGAATGGCCCTCCGGGAGTCAAGAAGGGGAAATCCCCAGTCCCACAAGTGATTGCCTCTTTACGAGTCAAAACCACTCAACTACTTAAAAGCAGAGGGCACATCACTCTAAAGTAGCCATTTTTATGTTTACTGAGTGCAATTTCCACACACAAGAGGGTTATTTACTATATCAATTTTTAATTGAATGATTTGAGAGCATAAACATATACTGCATTAATACAGGATACACTTTGTGATTACAACTGTTAATGACTGAAACAACACCAAACAAATAACCTTTTAGTACATCAATCAACAAACAATAAACTTGTTGTAGAGCTTGTACTTCCATTTTAAAGGAAATGATTATTCAATACAGTCAGTGATTGATACGGCCAATTGTCAGAGGTAGAACCTAGCTATTCGATGATCAAAAATTGCATCATAATTGTAAATGATTACAAATAAAATTTGAAAAGAAATAGAAACCACACAAGAGTGCCACTTCTGCGTAATAACCAATGAGGTACCACTTAGTGGTACCTCCCTGTTATAACTAAGTAGTATGGCAGCATAATCATATCAGTTAGTGGTGATGGTTTTATCATGGGGACAAGGGACATGCCAATATTGTGCCCCGACATCTACTTGCAGCATACACGCTGTGTCCACTTAAACCATTCCCGAAATAAACTGTAAGTACAGTGTATGTATAATTGTACACTGTATGTATGGAGTGTGGGGGCAGTGATGCATATATTTTCAGTGGGCTTGAGACGTTCGATTTTTTAACATGTGGAAAAACCGAACATCGCTGATGTAAGGGAGCGAATCTTTCATGAAGAACCGCCCATGATCCTTCACCATGTGACAGTATTTTTAGGCATCAATATTCACAATTTTTGTCAGTGTGCTAATTTGTGATGTATAGCTGGTCAACCTTGGTGGTTTCTTATGTGAATGAGTTTATTTTCCTGTCATAATTCTTTGAAAGTTTACACTAGAAAATGGAGGGAAAATACCAATGTGATATCACAAATTTAAACTAATGAACGTAAAAACATTTTGATGACAGCTTTTCTCTATTTTGAAAATTTTGTAAGAGCCACCAGCAAATGTTTCCTTTAGATGTCCCTAGAACTACAAACTTTCCAAAAGCAGGTTCAGGTTGAAACGTTCAAGATACCCTTTTAAAGGTGTTGATGGCAATGTATAATGAAAGACATTAAATCGATAGCTGTGCATCAAACCCTAATTAGTTATTCAGTAAGTTGTAACAATCAGTTGATTTAAACCAATCACTTCATTAATTATATAGAACTTAGTTTCAAAGTTGAAACAAGGACTGCTGTATTTGACCCCACCCGTATTTTCAAACCTTTAATGCACTTAGATTCATTAATTTCATTAGATGTTTAAGATCTGTACCTTAAACTACTGCATCACAAATGCCAAAATTGTTGATACTTTTGAATATATTTTTCAGTTGCAAATCAAATTTTCAATTTTTGTAGCACATTGCCAATCTTAAATTAGGTGTGAAGGTGGCATTTAAAAAATCCTTTTAAAAACTTCATCAATGTCTTCCTTTAATAGACAAAACAACTTATACAGAAAATTTCAATTCTTCTTCTTCTAATGTGATGAACTGTTGAAAAGTCCATGCATTCAGAGAGTGTGAACTTGTCTATCAAAATAAATTATCATTGTTAAAGGTACGATTTATGATAAGTTTGCCAAACACTTTATTTAAACCACAATTTTTCTAAACAGAGATTTTTTTCTGATGGCTCAGCATGCCATTAATATGACCTCATAATCATTCAAAAGACTATAAATACAAAGGGCTGTCAAGTATGTCAATCATTTTTTTCATAATAATATTAGTGCATTCATGCTGAGTGAACCAAAACAGAGACACAATCATTCATAAAAACTGTTGAAGCGATCACTCATTGCCCACCGGACGGTTTTAACCCATAGCCACCACTGACTGTACAATTTAAAGTCATGCCAACAGATTGATAATGCAGAGTTGTAACTAAAGCTGCAAGCATTAAGGCATGAATATTAGTGATAAAGCCATTTGACAACATAAGCATGTACACAATAACTGACAAATAAAATGCAAGTATGATGCGAACAGACAGACATGGTTGCTCACTTTCTCAAGATTTTTTTCAATTTGATATGAATTCCCATCCCCTTCCCCCACTTAGCAATATGCATGACATCACATCACCACCAAAATAAGGGAACACAAACAGACAATGGGTTATCTTGTACCACATATGACCTGTATCCAATGTATTGTCCTTGTGTTACTGTGTTAATTATAAGCTCTTCTCAGCAAAACCATAATTAGCCCTGCCCCGCTATGTGTATTTATGATGTTCAACAATACCAAGTATGAATCAAAACAAACATGTAGTTCTTAAAATATAAGCATTTGAATTTTTTCATTAAGCCCTACCTTAATGAAATGCATGACATCACCACCATAGGACACATGTACGGCCCAATTAGGGCTATCTGTGTTCCACATATGACATGATTCCAGTTTATAGATCTTTAAATATAGTGTTTACAAGCTTTTTTCAACATAATCATATTAGGCCTGCCCACTGCTCATATTTTAACAATAGCATATCTGTTTTGTTTTATATTTGCTGCAGTGATGATGTTAGCTAATGTGTACATGTTTATGGTACAAAAAGGTTGAATTTTATTAATATGCATAGTGGGCGGGGCAATTAGGATGATTTTGATAATGATGTTATCTGTTGTGTACATATTCATGCATGGTATAAAAGCATTGGATTTCATTAATATGCATAGTGGGCATGACTTTGTTGAAACATGATTTTGTTGAAAGAATTTGTAAACACAGTATCTCAAGGACGATATATGGGATGCATTCCATATATGGTATACAGATAGCCCATAGTCCGTAGATGTGCGCTATTGTTTTTGGTGCTGATGTCATGATATTAATGAATAGGTAAGGCTTAATGTAAAAATCTTGAAATGTTTATACTTTAACAACTACATGTCTGTTTTGTTTTATATGTGGTGTATTTATGTTGTTACTTAGTGTGTACATGTTCATGGTACAAAAGTGTCAAATTTCATGCATAGTGGGTGGGACTTAACATAATTTTGTTGAAAGAGCTTGTAAACATAGTATTTCAAGAACGATATGTAGGATTCAGGTTATACGTTGTACACATGCAGATTGCCCATGGACTGCAGATGTGCCCTGTTGTTTTTGGCAGCAAGGTCATGCATATTAATGAGTAGACAATTATGGCATAAATCAAAATCTTAAAATGCTCCTATTTTAACAACCGCATGTCTAAAATTATGTTATTAGCAAGTGTACACATGGTTGATAAAAATGGTTGAATTTAATTGTGAAATTCCAGTATTGAAAGTATTCCATTATTAAGAGAATGGTTGAATTTAATTAATTGTGAAATTCCATTATTGAGAGTAATATAACTATATTATATTATTATTATTATTATTATTATTATTATTATTATTATTATTATTAATTCATTGATTGATTTATTATTTTTTGGTTGTCACTGTTATTTTGAGCCCAGTGTGCAGTAACATGTATTATACAATAGTTCAAACTTAAAATTCATATTGCGTGTCAGAACATCAAAACCTTTTCTGGTTAAAATACATGTCCTTAACTTGTACAATATTTTTTCAAACAGATCACAAAAAAGTGTACCTATGTTAAAGCTAACAAGTCAACCATTTGGGCATAGGAACCAGATGATTTATGAATATGATTATGATTATCAATATTTGTATTATTATTATTGATTGATTTATGTTTTTATTATTATTTTTTATTATTATTATTAATATTATTATTATTATTGATTTTTTTGATTTTTTCATTATTTTATTTTAATTATTATTTATTTATTATTATTATTATTTGTTTATCTATTATTTTATTTTTTTTATTATTATTTTATTTTATTATTATATATATTAATATATATATTTTTTTTTTTTTGGGAATATATATATAGTGACACTAACCCCAAAAAACTTTAATTTTTGCTTGTAAGTCTGCCCAAAAATACTTTTCCATGCATTCCGCCTTCTACTTCTATAATGGTCAAGAACTATAATCAATATATATATATATACCACACATATAGCTCAAACTGATCAATATTATGTAACTGGGGAGTCCTTTTCAATGCTTTCTAAATATGGCTAGAAAACCCTTCTTGCTTCTGTTATCGGAAAGTCCTCTTTGATGTTTAAGAGGCGGTTATTCGACATAACACTTTACGTTTGTACAGCCTGCCTGAGCTCAAAGCTGTACAAAAGAGACTGCACTGTTGCACAAACAAGATTAATACCTCCTTCAAAGATCTCGCACTTCAGCTGATTCAAAAGAAGTCAGCAATATATTAATAATTATGAGAGCTTTGGAGCATGATTTTGAGAGGGAAGTAATTACTTTGAGATGAAAGATGGTTAAAGGTAAAACAATATTAATTAATGGAGAGGACCCTGAAGGGTACTGACCTTGAGGTGTGTGTGTGTGTGTGTGTGTATGTGTGTGTGTGTGTGGATGCTTGTGGGATTATCTTAAATATAATCAAATCCTTAGAGAAATAGCTCTTCCTTGCACAGTTTTCTCATTTTCTTGAAATCTACATACCTTAAGATGTTTTTCATCCCATGAGGAAAGAATTATCTAACTATCTTTTTCAATGTCTTGTAATGTGTTCTTAGAATTTGTTTGTCTTTATCGTACTATGGGATCCTCTCATCAACATCCATACTTTTTTGACATCTCATATCAAGCATAGTGTATAGTTGCCAAAGTATACAATAGTATGGGGCACATAATTTGTTTTTAGTTGGGTATTTCTTTGTCAATGCATCCATGATATTTTGAACTCAATGAAAGTTTTGAAAAGCCACAAGGGATAGAAAAACATGTGCAAGAAAATGCTAAATACAGGCCTCATTTAAGTCACACACGTATTTGGTATCATCTATTCCAAATTTTCTCTTGAAATATTTCTTTACAGCACATATTTATCCCTCTGCATAAGGAAAGGCATATTAAGCTTTCAGTAATGTTCTTAAATTTCAGAGATAATCAGGTATATTCCCTGAAAAAGCAGTTGCAAGGTAATAGGTAATTAAGTCAATGTAAAGCTAAAAACATTTCCAGCAAATATTTCTCGAGGCTAATTCAAGGCATTTTAATAAAATTCCCAATACTTTGTAAGGACCCTGGGAATAAAATACTCATTAATAATCCTATGAAGACATGTAATGAGAAAAATATATCTAATTTGAAAAATGTGGATTAGTTTGGTATCTAAAAGACACGAATTTCCTCCAATAATTGTATTCAATTAACATTAAAAGAATATAAAGAATAAATATTTGTAGATAGGTAGGTAGAATGGGTATTTTATATCCCATTCTTAACAGCTCAGGAGGATTATATAGTGATGTGATGCATGTCCACGGCCACTAGTGAATGACAATGGGTATAGCCAGCTTTTTGGATTTGGGGAGGGGGGTGTGATAGAATGAACAAAATTGCTGTAAAATTGTTCCTATGTCAAAATAATAGTTTTTCCTGAAGGCCACAATTTCTAGTCCTTTTTACTTTTTGGAGAGGTGTTTGGAAGGGGGGGGGGTGATGGAGTGGGGGTGGGGGACAACCTGGTCAGATTAACTTTGATTTAACTTTGATTTCATCGCACTATATGATTAGATCATTTTTCAAACTTTCTGAATTCATCTATTCATTACATTTTTGAATATTTAGAATTACTTCCTCTGAGTAAAACCTTTTAAGCATTTTACCACTCAGTTAATTTATATGTTAATTTCACTTTTTATCCTTTATTTGGAAACCTTATAATGCAGTTGTTCCATAAGGTCTTAGAATAATGCAAGAAATATTTAGTCATCAGCAAATTTCTAGCTGCAACACAGAGATAGACATCTTTTCGTTTTAAAGTGGTCCTGCCATGGGGATTGGATCTTACGTTAAATATCAGTGTTAATTGGATTATTTGATTTCCAAAATTATAACTTTTTCTGCACAAAACCCCATCGATTGCAAGAAAATCGCAAAAGAAAAATGCATTTTTCTTCACCTTGACGCAAAAACCCAGATTAAGGCTCAGATGCAATGATGTCATTTTGGGAATGACTGTATGTATACAATAAATGCATCGATGCCACGTATAACGTGTTGCCGCCATTGAAATTTCACAACTAGTATCGATAGCATCCTGTTTGTTCTTCTAAAATATTACATTTTTCAAGCAAATATTAAACAAAATGCTGCAGCGTTGTGTAGTTGGGAGGATACAGTGATACAAATTCTCAAACTAAAAGTTGTTTATCAATGGCAAAGGGCAACAAAACAAGACAATTCTGGGCGTGTTTTGTGCACTTGACATGAACCAAGTTTTCAGGGTTTAGCGGGTGGTGTCATATTCAGTTCACGCCAGATTGTTAACCCGGCCTGTTCTGTTTGATTTAAACAGTCGCTTGACCGCATCGTCTCTGACATGAAAATTTAACTGTTCCGTTAGTAATAACAATTCAATCAAAAGAAACAAAGGAAGAACAAAATTAAAATAAGACTGTGAGAGTCAAACTCATAACCTCTTGCTCAAAAGACTAAGCTGTAAACAACTGGGCTACTTAATCAGTTCAAAGTTTGTATGATTTATTTTATATATAACGTAGAATATGATCCAACAAAGAAAAATCAATGACATAGAACTTTATTGTGTCCATATGCTCAGCCTTCCCTTTTAGCATATCAAAACTTTAAAAATAAACAAACAAAATTTTCACAATTTCTTCAAAAACTTTCAATTCAAGTGCAAAAACGCAAACAGAATTGTGTGAATGAACTATTCAGTTCATGTAGGCCTAATGACTAAACGTCAAGTGACAGAAACTTGAAGAATTATAAATACAACTTTTTATTTCCTTTAGACGTATAAAAAAAAAGGTAGATGTTGTTGCAAACACTTCAATTTGATTATGTTTAACGAAATATTACTTGCAAAACAGTAAGAATTTCATGCCAACTATGCAGTCTGGGACCACGTAAGGGTTGTAAACCTGATCCTTCTTTCTTGTCTACAAGCTTTTCAAATTCAAAAGGCACGACATCCCGTCATTATGAGAATGTTCTACATTTATTTTCAAATCATTTTCATCACAGCTTGAACTTGAAAATGACAAATTAAGAACTGAACAGCCTAAAAAACTTTCATAATTAGACTCTATTTGTACGTGGTTAGTATGTGTGTGATGCATTGTTTACGATCAGCTGTCCCTGAAATGACTTTTTTTTTCGGAGCAAGCAATAAATGATAAATTTCTCAGTCATTTTTCATCATGAAAATAGGCTTAGAACCAGGACTTCTTGTCCGATTATTGAATTTAGGGATATGAAAAACCTATATCAGGATCAATTTCATTTTTTTTTTAGAAATTAGAAGGCATGGCAGAACCACTTTAAGTTTCACCACATCTATAATTTATTTTTATTAAACATGCACGTCTTCAAACATAACAAGAAATTTGCTGTCTTCAAAAGTTATTAGATACACGATGTAATGATTTCCCCTCGGAATGTTTTGAAGTCTCCCAGTGTTTTGACAGGATGCAACATTCAATCTAGAAAAAAAAGGCTTCACTTCCATTGAAAATTTATCAACTTAAAAAATCAGAAGTGTTTGTAAGGACTAAAGACACCTACACAATTTCATGTTTGAATTCTTTTGAAGATCATTCAATGCTGAGTGGAACGTACATTCTTCAAATGTTTTGAAAAGTTGATTTAGATCCCGATTCCAAGGTACAGTTAATCAAACCGGCAACATTTTTATTACATGCAAAATTTATGATGTAGGCAGTTCACAGATCTGGATGATAATTTATGTTCTGTAAATTTATGTCATTCACAACTGTAAGAACATATTTTCGAGCTAGCTGTTGATTGGGGCTAAACATCAAGTATTATCATTTTGACTGCTTTGGCAGAGAAAAAGATTTGCTAATTATTGTTTTGTTATTTTGTAATAAATATTACAAACGTGAATTATATGTATAATTCGAAGGATCTTAATTTTTTGCCACAAATCATGTTTTGCCCCTCCAACTAAAATCTCTTACAGCTGCCAATGATTGAGAGCTGTCTAATGTCAACACAAAATTGAATATAATAATCGTGAAGAATTACTTTGTCTCGTAAAAGGGTCAATATTTTAGATAGGATAATTTGTATTTTAAATGTTCTTAAAAGATTATCAAACAGTTGAACTACAATTGTTTATAGCTATACATATACAATGGAGGCAACATGAAGTACATGGAACAAAATACTAACTAAATGGATCATAACATCAAATAAATAAGTGTCTATGCAAAGAACCTTTCATCCCTGTACTCTACTGACACTTCCACAATTAAGTGGCCACACAAAAGTTGTTTTTATTTCTCCAATTTCCCTCCAGAAATAAAATCCTGATATTTTGTGATTCTAGAAATCCATCGCCCTGAATTGAGGTATGTTTTCGTCTTGACGAGAAACACATTCATGATGACCACAGAGTAACGATATGAATTAGTTTCCACTGGCTACAGCCTTTGACAGTTGCAGATATCACTATTTGTGTGCACTTGGTGCAAATTTAAAAGGTCATGTATTATCGCATGAATTTACCCACTTAATGGGCTACGGAACAGAGAAACATAACATATATTTTTAGGCTTTTAACTATAGTAAGGTGGTATTAGAAGTTCCTTTATCCTCCCCCTACTAATTTGTTACTTTTGACAAATGCAAACTGCACATACAAAATGTGTCAAGTCCATCAAAATGTGTGACAAATTAAAACATGCAATGAGTTTTATTCTGCGGGATCTTGCATGAGCCAGTGACATGAAAAACATTTTAAATACCAACTTACAGGTATTATCAACTTGATCTATTTTATAAAATGCTTATGTTTTTGTCTTATTTCCAGCATTATTAGTGTTCTGATCACTCTGAATATCACACAGTATCATGTTAGTTTATAAAACTTAAAATAGTGAAACACCCAAATAATTTTACAAAGTTTTGTAAAGGATGTGACACTGCCCTATATTTACGAAAATTAGTCATTTTGAAACAAAATCAAATATCCCTTGTAATTATGCAGAAGGATTACATGAAATTCATTGGATATGATGTAGCAAACACTATTTATATATCTTACAATTTCAGTCACAAGAAAAAACAAAAATTCAGCCCAATCATGTTGTTGCCATCAAAACAATTTATAATACTTCCAGTAAAAACCGCTAACTTATATTGACTCTCTTCAAATGAGGATGTCACGTATGATTGTCACCGTGACAGAAATAGCAAATTAAGGAAATTCCAGCCTTTCAATGTAAACACAACTTGGCTGTAACCTGCAAGATGGAATAGAGGGATTTTATCACTTTACTTTAAGTCATTTGAAAGCCAGTTTGAAGAGCAAGCGTCATTGTGTTTCATGCGTCTTCATATGGCCCAGCCACATCACACGTTCAACAAACATGCTAACCTACTAGTATGAGTTCAGTGACTTTCACTACTTACAATTTTTGTTCGCTTTTAATTTTCTTCATATTTTTCTTACGTTTAATATATTCATCGGGTATATGAAGAGTCACTTTTATGTGAACGCCATCTGATTGTTCGTTATACTAAGACAAAGCCTACATACCTGATATAAAGTGCTGGCTGCAAATCCTAGTATGAACCGTGGGTTAAAAGCCGTCACGTTGTACAGCAGAAACCCACTTTGAACATCGATCAGGATCAGATGGAAATCGAGAAAACCTCTTTTTATTTCCCAGCACATGCCTGTTAGTGTAACCAATGGCACAGCAAGATTCTGGCATATTTATCTTACCAAAATAATCTTATATAACAACATGCAAATGTATGTAAGTCTATTACTAAGTAAGTGTAGAGCAGACGACAGTGTTCTATCCCCACAAAATGGCATTGTAAACAAGTCATGTGACCTCATGACGTCAGCTGAAACACCCTTATAAACTTGACCTATTTTATGATATCATTTAGATGCATTAGATACATTTTTACATGTTTTAGGTCAGCCAGATGTATTTCTTTCCCTTTGAGAGCATGACCTACATTTTCTTTGCATTTCATTGATTAAAATACATTAAAATTGTCAAGAGAAAGAAAAGGTTTTGTTTTCAAAGGAACTATTGGATAGAACATCAATATATTGGAGAATCATGATTAGGTAAAATGATAAAGCAAAATTCTGTTTACAGGTATGTTTGGTTTCATCATGGTGATGTATATCTGTGTAAGCATAAACTTTGCCTTAGATAAAACAGCAAATAAATGAATTCATAAAGGCCAAGGAAAGGAAATCTTTTTAGCACAATGCAATGATATAAAATTGGTGTAGTGTACAATCAGGGAGCTGTTACTTTGACAAAGTAACAGCTCCCTGGTACAATGGCCAACACCTGAAGCAGTACTCAAGGAAATTGTGTATAACATGACATAACAAGATGCGGCTAAGAAGGGTTAGTCACCACATATAAAACCCAACCTTACACCACCACCACATACAAAAAAACAAAAAAAACAAGGGAGCCCAAAGTTAGTGACTTATCAATGTTGTCTTTGAAATCGTGATCAGAACTGAAGCCAACCACCCAATCAGGAAAACCATTCCACTCATTAACAACTCTTTGCGAAAAGCTAAAACGCTGAATATCTATCCGTGAGAACTCTTTGTTCAACTTCAAACTGTTACCACGTGTCACATGAGGATTACCTGAAACATGCAAGAAACAACAGGAAGTCAAAGAATCCGGCTACTAGATAGGAATTTAAAACCTGAATCATATCGCCACATACTCTTCTCAACTCAAGTGTGGTCAAACCAAGAATTCACAACCTAGATTCATAAAAGAGATTCCTTACTTCGGGAATAAGTCTTGTGGCTCTTCGCTGAACCTGTTCCAAAATGAACTTATCCTTCTCATAACAGCATGGAAGTAGAAGACTTTCACGATAAAAGAGACTCCACGCCTGAATAGCATACTCAAGGTGAGGCCTGACTAACTGCTTATACAAATTAAGAACAACCTCCATACCAAGAAAACGAAACTTTCTTCTAATTGATCAAGCATCCTATTTGCCCTTGCAGCTGCTAAAGCACACTGCTTAGGTTTCAGATTGCTACTAATGACAACACCTAGGTCCCTTTCTTGATCAACACAATCAAGATTTGAACCATTCATGCAGTAATCAAAAGCTAAATTGCTCTAACCAAAATGAATAACTTTGCATTTATCAACAATGAATGACGTCTGCCACGTATGGGACTAAAAAAATCTAACTTGTCAAGATCCCTTTGCAACAGTGAAGAATCCCTAGCATCATTAACAATTCTATAGAGCTTCGTGTCATCAGCAAATTTACAATCCTGGAGCCATATATCATTAATGATGATAAGAAAAGGAGTGGGTCCAATACAGAACCCTGAGGAACACCAGTTGAAAACATCTTCCATTAAGATACTTCAAAGTTTACCATTAAGAACAACTCTTTGTGACCTGTCAAATAACCAAGAATTTATCCGACTCGCACACTTATCCTCCACACCAAGCGCTCTAGTTTTCATCATAAGCCTGCATATCGGAACCTAATCAAACGCTTTTTGGAAATCTAAATAGATGACATCCACATTATGACCATAGTTTTCTTACATCTCAAGAAACTCCAATAAATTAGAAACACAAGACCTCTTACGAAAGAACCCATGCTGGGACAAATTCAGCGAACCATTGTCCAGCAAATGATCAAGAACAACATCCTTAGCAATGGACTCCATGACTTTGCACACAACACTAGTAAGACTCACTGGTCTATAGTTACAGGGCAAACTGTGGTCACCCATTTTGAAAATAGGAGTGACATTAGCACTTCTCCAATAACTAGAAACAACATCAACATCAAAGTACTGTACTTTGAAAAGGTAATACTCAGAACATCAGAACACTCGCGTAATACTCAGGGGTACGAAAAGAACATCAGAACACTCGCACGAGACAGCAGGATGTATACCATTCGAACCGGGTGCTTTATTTGAATTCGAACCCTTTAAATTCTTAGACACAACATCAACTAAAAAATCAACATCCTAATGGATACTGGAGGGTGCACATAAAGATGATCCACAACACCATCAACAAGGGACTCCTTAGTAAAATAGACACAAAGTATTCATTCAAAACCTCAGCCATATCCTTACCACTATTGATAGTTATTAACACCATCACTACCCTAGCTGAAGGGGCCCAACAACTTCTTTGGGTTTTTGCTTTGAGCGAACATAAGAATGTAACCATTTAGGATTAATCTTTACCTCTTTGGACAAAAACCCTTTGTGAACTTTTCATGGGTTTGTACCGAGCAAGATCCGCAGGACACCCACTGTGTTTATAACAACACCACAACTTCTTCTTTTCCTTAACAGCCGGCAAAACCTCCCAAGACTTCCACACTGGCCGATTTCTCTGGCAGACTTTCTTCAATGGGACAAACCTATTTACACCCTCCAAAACTTTAGTTCGGAAAACATCCCATGCTTCAGAAGGATCTAAGTTACTAGGCAAAGAACTCCAATGGAATGACAAATTATCCTGAAATGCAGCAAAGTCAGCATTACTAAAGTCTTACACCAGTTTATTAGCTGGAGAGGCAGCTTTGCAAAACAACACAGATCATGATCACTACACCCTATCTTACCGCTACTTAACACGTTACTAACCATACTTTCTTCACTACTGCGAATCAAATCAAGACAATTTCTACCACGCGTGGGAAACAACACATGTTGTATGTATTGTATTGCCAATGCGATCTTTAAATACATATACAATTGCCACATGAAGTCTATTGTCTTTCGATAATTAAAAAAGTGTATAAACAAATTCAAAAATCAAAATGTATAGGCCTACTTTGTTTATCTTCACATAAACTGGACATCTTAACATAAATCTTTATACAAATCTGGCCACAATAGGAAAGATTCTTCAACCATAAAATTGCATTTAAGTTCAGTGTGCTAATATGCATCAACCCATTTCATGAAAATGCACCTGCAAATGGCACAGCTTAGTTGACAAGCATGAAATATTAAGATCTCAAATTTCAAGATTTTTGCTGCAATTGCTGAGAAAAGAGGTCGCTCATGATTCAAGTTCATATTTATAAAAGGTATGAAAGGGAGAGTGGTGGAGAATGTTTATTTCATATACAGCATGACGATTCTCACTTCCTGGAAAAGGAAATCGCAGAAGATTCAATAGGAAAGTAATGCGCTGATGTCACTTCCTATTATAGCGTGAAGCACTGTGCACTCATTTCTGATAACTTGCATAATAGACCCAGAATCCTGATTCATTTTGCATTTAAAGTGACAAATGAAAAATATGTAAAGGATGATATTAACTATCTTACATTTTATTAATATTCATAGTCAGCTTACATCCAAGATATTTACAGAAAACATTTTCATTATATACTCCTACACATACCTCTCAACAATTGGTAAAAGTGATAATATGTAGGCTTTTTTTTTTCTTTCACTTATAACAAAAACTACAATTGATTTTCCCTTTTTCATTGAAAAACAGACATAAAGCAAGAGGAAAATATTAGTTTACCCCCTTCGTATTTGGGGAAAATATCATATTGTCAACATTTCCAAGGTACCATGATTTCACACTCTTCATTAAAAGCAGTCATGACAATAAAAGAAGTCATGATATCATACCACAGCCACAATTGCTGCAGTCAAATTCAAAAAGTGTTAAAATATTGTTTTCCCTTCTTTCTATATTCTTGAGATCTCGATATGACAGCTACATTATTTTGAAATTAATTGACAAAAAAGATTTATATCAACCTCGTAACTTCTTCTGCACCTTTGACTTCAATCTGTTAATAATTTCCAACATTTATTCAAAATTGTTAAAAGGATACTGCATGAGACACAATTCTGAGGATATCTGGCACACAATGCCAAGATTTCAGAAGAGTTTTTCTATCACATTAGATTCAATGCCAAATGTAAGCTAGCCCATCAAGAGTCCAGGCAGGCCCCTCTGTACTTAAGCCCTGAGAATGAGGTACTATTGACTGAATTTCATTGTAATTCTCTTAATTTCAAATTTCTATTAAAAAAACCTTTCATTATTTCCCTTATTCGATAAAATAATTAGAATACTCAGACAAAAAACTGTTTTTCCATCTGCAAAAATGTAGAACACACTAGCAGAACAGAAATGTTAGGATTAGACTTTAACACTTAACAGTCTCTGAAGATATGACTTTCCCTATTTTGGCCCATTGACCCCCTCTAGCAAGCATGGGTGAGTAATTTCAGATTTAAAAAGAAGTTGACAGATGATTAATACTTTACCTTTCTCCAAGTACAAAGCGGTGAGTATGCATTGGTACCACATGCGAATATTTTGTCCTTGTATGGAAGCAAAACTCTGACAAAATTGCAGCAATCCTCCTAAAAAGACAGAAGGATTAAACACCGTTGATCTCAATATCACTTTTATATTCAACATCTTGAACATGGAGCTTGAATTATCTATGCAGCATCATTAGAAATTATCAACAAAATATCAAATGCATAATGGTATAGTTGCAGTAAAACAGGTATAATAACAAGTCCTCTGGCTTGTGTTCAATCAATAATAGTTTTGCATACTAACAGCCGACTCATTCGCATACATTTATGTGTGAATCTTTATTATTGGCAACTACCTGATGAAATTTACAAACTTCTCAGGCTTTAAGGGGTGACATTTTAGAGCTTATTAAGAAGTTTTTATATAATTGGTCGGCATTGTTTATTTGACATTATAGTGGCAATTTTTGTAACAAATACTTTGCATAAATAAAACAAATATTTTAAGATATACACAAAGATGCTTCAGGAATCATCAAAACAGTAAATTCCATTGCTTCTTCAAGAACGGACATGGTACGTCTTTGCTATCAATCAAACAGATTTAGTGATTATACAGGTGTGGAAATCTCATCAATAAGACATGCCTTATCTAAAAATATTATGCACCTCACCCCACAACACCTAATCTTAGTATAAATTCAGGCCTATCTACTGCGGATGACATAGAAGCAAAGCATATGCCTCATCTGAACAGCTGTACATGGCCACAAGGAATGCAGAATATCTAGCTGCAGAATGTGTCTGGAGACTTATAAATCACAATAACATAACATCATACCAAAATGCCATTCCACTTGTGAGATCACGACTTGATGCATCACTCGTAAAACTTTTTGTAGAGGAATAATTCAAAAATCATTTCCGCAGTTAACATCACCTCTTATCTTATATGAAATTCCAGCCGTGCTTAAAATCCCAAGCATTACAACGGGAGCAGGAGCATAAACAACCTCTCAAAGCTCTCCTTGGTAATATACATATACAGAGTTAAATGTGGTGCCCTGTTGTCATCTTAGAACAATATCTTATCCAATGAGTGTAAAGACAGTATCAAGCTTGATGTGAAAAAGATATATGAGGAAATGCATTTATCATTATAAACTGCATGTGGTTCATGACTGATCTTGCATACTTCATATGTGTGTGCTGACCAAATACATATAATTTTATTTAAAGTAAAATGCATGTGCAGGAAATATGAGGCAGACACATCTAAAGAAATACAATTCTATGTAGCATTTTCATCCATTGTACAAATCTATCCATTTCATTGAAAATAGCGCTCAATCAGCATCCCCACCCTTCTTCTCTATCAATCATAGGATGTCACCATAAACTACAACATTTCATATTTGGTCTAGGAACATTAGCAATGATAAGTTTGTTTGTTTGTTTGATGGGGGTTTAACAGCACCACAACAACGAGGGTTAAATTGTGCCTGAGAGGTTAGATCATTCTAGAGGTAGAAAGGAAAGAAAACAGGGGGATATTGAGAGATAAACAAGAACTAAACATCAGAAAGCTGGGATCGAGAGAGGAGGTACATGGGTGAAGAAAAAAAAAGCAGAGAGAGGGGGATGGGTGGGAGGGGAGGACTTAATATGGTTGTAGAGGGAAGCATGATAAAGGAAGAAGATAATTTTATCCAGAGGGTTTTTCTGGAAGAATTGGCAATTGAGTTGTGGGGAGGGAGGGAAGCTCTGGGAAGGTTGTACAGGGGGCAAGCAAGGAGAACGTAGTGGACTGTGAGGGGGCAATAGCAATTGTTGCAGAGGGGATGGGGAGAGCCAATAAGGATGCGGGAGTAAGAAACATTCACACCACTGAAAAAAATCACATGTAAAATAATTTTAAAAAATACATTATATGGATTGATTTTAGAACATCAGAATATACTAAACTATCTTCCCTGATCAACAAAGGCACATTTTCTTCCATACCACTTTAAAGACGAGGACACCTAAAATAATGATTTGCTCCATTGCTTATTAAGTGTAAGATTAGTATGTAAGCATAACAGTATTGCCAATAAACAATCAGCAGTTTCCATGTTGCAAGTTTGAGTGAAGCTAGGTGATCCTCTGTTAGGAACTTTAAGTGGCATAAACGTTTACACAGGCGTCATGATTAAGTCTCTTCCAATCACAAGAAGACAATTAATCTCCGATCTAATGATGTTTTATTAGTCTGCAAAGCCTGTATAGTTGATTAGTTACCTTACTTTGTTTTGACAACTGAAACAATTGTTTGCCCTTGAATTTATAATTCATTCCCAACAGCAAAAAGAGGATGTATATCAAAGAGATAAACATCGTCTGGAGCTGTTATATCATGGCTGTAAAGCAGGTCGAGGTAAAAGATCATGTTTCCCCCTGCCCCACTTTTCAAAATAATCTTATTTTGGTTGGTTATTCAGTTCATCAAGAGCAGGATCTGAATTGTTGCAACTTCAAAACATCTTATTATATATTGTGATAGTAATTAAAATTTCATATTTTGTTTTTATTACCACAGACATTTCACATACATTTTCATGTAGGATACTTACTAGGCATGTGTTGCAATTTTATCTCCTATTATTAAAAAAACAAAAAACATTCTTGAATCAATTTTGTGCAAAAATTCTGAATGAGAATAATTGTATCATTTTGAATGAGTGGAACAAGCAACTCCCGGTGTTGGCATTTGTAAGTTTGTTCCCTATGCAACCCCTGACCCTGATTAACATAACTAGACTGCTACTATTCTCTAATGATTTAACTGTACTTTTCCATATCAACAATCAAACTTCTAAGAACTTACTTTCTTCAAGGAAATTACATTGGAAGTTTAAACACATTTATTGGCATCATAGTTATTAGGCTATTTCCTTCATTGATTGGAAGGATGTCAAGTTCATTATCATGGTTCAATAAGATATGTCCTTTGTTTCCTGAATCTTCAGGGATTGAAAGGTTCCAACACAGATTAAGATTAAGATAACATATACTCAAGCCTTCTGACAGATTGACTGACATTTACAGGTGAAGTGACCTATGCAAGTACCTTTTCAACTCTTCTTTGATCGTATTTAAGTTCATGACTGCATGTTGGAAAGATAAAAACTCATATTGATAGAGAATACAATATGTGTGCAGAACTACTATAATCTTATTCTAGGTTAACTTTTGTAACATAAAAAAAAATTATGTTAAAGAAGCCGGGCGGCTGAAAAGTAAGAGTTTATTTTCTTGAGTCTCAAGAATAATTCATTTGCACTTATTTCATGTACATGATGATGTGAATGTATGTTTAAATTAATTATACTTATTTCTTATGCAGGTTATTTTTCAACGACACAAATGTCAAAAATCAGATCTGTGTTATTTCAAAATTCTCTTGACTAGGTAAAACAAAGAACTTCTTCTATTTCCCATTAAATATACAACTTTGCCTTTTAAATGCATCCCTCAACTTTGAAAGGTATATTATAATTTAAAGAGGTTTTTATATCCCAAGTTTGACAAATCATTTCATAATCAGGGTTTGGGTCAATGAATCACGAAAAATCAATTATAATTACAATTTCAATTATAATCTTACAAAAAAAAAAGAAGGTAGAATTAAACAATAACAATCAATTCGGCCATGTGAACATGATTCAGTTAGAATTAAAGAGGTGTATATGAATATCTAAGGTTCACAACAAGAAGATCAATTTGAATATGTTTACAAGATACTGGGACCTCAGAGAATAATTGGTGGGGGATTACAAAATCTAACCTTTAACATTAGATCAAATTAGTAAATACAGTATCTTAATAGTGTCTAAATGTTAGATATTGCTAAGAGACGGACCTGTTGACAAGTGGGGTGGAAGGGGGACACAAGCACTTAACGGTGGTGCCCTTAGGTAGATTCTCTATACAACATTGTGTTATTTTTTCTTTCTTTTTTTCTTTTTTACCATTCGCTTCCTAACTGGGATAAAACATACAGTACATCAAACCTTTCCAAAGTTTAACCCAATAGTTAAAGCATATGAGAGCTGCATGGCTTCAGATTACAAGGCTCCAATAATTCACTGTCAAAGCTTATTGAAGAGGTGTCGCCGATTCAGTTACAAGGTTTTAGATGTTAGAAAACATACCTAACCAAAAATTATAATATAAAAGACTTCAAAGAATGAAAAGGAGAGCACCCTGATTTATACATTACAAATATTGTATACATCAAAATTTGGATCAGCCAAGAACAAATAGGCACGTCTTGTAATTATAACAATTCTACTCTGAATAGTATCATTTTTCCAATCTTTTTTGATCTTATTATGTAAATTTGTTATGCATCAATGAAAGACATGCAATTATTTGGATTCAATTATCCGTTTTGTTGTTACAATTCATATTTCATTATTTTTTAATGAAGATGTAGTGCGTAGATCTTTTAGGATGAACCGCCTTTATGATAACTGAACATGTTTAATCAGGGAGTTGCTATCTGAAATAACAACTCTCTGGCAGTGGCGTAGACATATGCAGCAGAACCGCCCCAATCACCCCGACCATGGTCGAGGCAAAACTTTGTCCGACAATGGTCTACCCCTCCTGCCCCCTTTAGTAACATACACTGCTCCCTGGTTTAATGCATGTAAAATGTCAATTTTAAAGGAAAGGTTTTATTGATTTGGTTACAACAAACAAAACAAAAAAGTTAATTTCTAAAAGCCCTATGGAAAAATGTTTAATTCTATTTAGATATTTGTTGTTGTTTATATTACTGAACAGCTAATGAACAGCTGATTGTTTTTAAGTTCAGATTCTATATACAAAGTGCCAGGTTCTATAAGTAGTACAATGAAATAACACCTAAAAACAAATTACCACTCCATCCGATTAGCACCTCTTCATTAATGTGGTGCTCCTATGAAAATATACCAATGACATTAGAATTAGCAAGAAACATTTAAGCTGTCATGATTAATGACCTTTAAAGAGGGGAAGATATTTAAGCGTCACAGATCAGACATACTCAACCCACCCAACATGCTCCTATTTTTAGTAAGACTTGTTAATTCAAACGATCGCTGTGAAATAAAGTGAGGCTACCTGTGGGCCTTTAGGCACATGCACTGACAACTATAATCTAACATCCTTTGTGATTTCTCAATTATAGGTAGTAAACAACATATATGTAGGCTGAAGTCCTTGGGGATCTAGTTAGATGTACATGCAATGCCGAACTGATCTTGAAATCTGTCTCCTGTGATAAATATCACACAATATGAGGATGAATGTACTTTCAATAACGAGTTGCGTGTCATTAAATTTCACACACCTCGCATTTATTGAGTATGATGGAACTGCTAAGACAACATCAAGTCCCATTTACTTGCCACAGGTTTTCACGTGGGAAACCATATTTGATGCCAGAAATAAATTACGCACACTCACAGCTACCAATAATGGCAACAACCACCTGGAAGGCAATCCATTATTTACTGTCTTTATTTTCGCGAAGGGCATTTCATGATTTAAACAAATCCTCAGTTTTATCATGTGAGCTATCTATCATCAAACCCCTTAATTTACAATAATTTCTTTGAAATAAAAGGGCCTGTCTCATCAGTGATCAAGCCTGGCCTAGAAATTAGGAAAAAACTCCATTTTTTTATATGTATTTATTTAGTTTTGTTTTTTTGGAGGGTGGAGGGGAGGGGGTCTTGGGTAATGTAAATATTTATGTAATGGCAATCATTTTATAATTTGGGAAAGAAACATAATTTTAGGGCAATCACCTCTTCCCTCCCAAAACCACTGTCAGCAAATCAATATCTAATTATTAATCAAATCAGCTAGGTTATTACTAACAATTAATTTTTTCATGTTCTATCAAATTGTTTATTTTAGCTTTTGCAGACTAGTTGTTGCTTCAAAAACCCAATAAAAGGAGAGAGTATACACAAGACGATCAGACAGGTTAAACCATAGCTCATGTAGAATAGAAATTTAATTCAAAGAATCTTTAAAATCTTGCGAATGTCAGTAGGTCATCTCATTGGTGTAGGGACCTGATTCAAGCAATGTTATTGAACGAACCTTTCCTTTGCTTTGTAGAACATGAACTAAACAGAGACTTTGACACAAAGAACACAGAAGTGAATCTCCCATATCAAATAGTTTTGTCCAACCAGGGCAACAAATTTAAGGGATAACCAATGACCTCAGGCCTTTATTTACTCTTACTTTGAGAGCTGTTGTGCAGCTTTAGGGGACAGTGTTAGGGGACAGTTGACTTTTCTAAACGCAAACAGAACTTGTTGATTCTCCACCATAATTTCCTGTTCCACAGTTTGGTGATGAATTTCATTTACAAGAAAATACAAGAAAATTGTATTGAATTGTCTGCAATACACTCATTATGGAGCACAGCTAAATGTCTTTAAGTGCTAAACATTCTTCATGACACAAAAGAGGTCGTTGTCGAGAGGAAAACACTTCCACGACAATCTGTCTTCAGATATTAAGATAAAAACTTGTTCCTTTTAGAACTGTTTTTGTTTAATTTGATCTTCCTAAGCTATTTTTTTTTGAGAAGCCATTCCTGATAATAACCCCCATCCCCACCCCAAGATAATAACATCCCCCACCCCCAAGATTATAACATCCCCACCCCAAGATTATAACAACTTTTTTTTCTTCAGACATTTGATAAGCAATATTTTTGCTAAGTTTGCTGACTAAGAAAAATAATTTTGATATTTTTTTCTTAATGAACTGACATATTGGCTGTCATCAGTACAAACTAAAGAGTCCTATTTAAATTAAACTTAAAAAAACCTGTACTAAATCAATACCAATCAATGTTCAAATCAGTGAAGTTAATCATCAGATCCAGTTTCAGACTTTGCAACACATAAGCCTACTCTAGGCTTCGTTTTAGATTTCATTTACCTTTGAAGATTTAATTAAAAAGGACCTGAGGTTTGAAAGGTGTTAAAGCTGAAATAATTAGTAATAAAGTGACCCAATAAGACAATTCCAAATAGACAACACAGCTACTCAAATCAAGTAGGTTGATTTCATAAAGTAAACACTATTAAATCATTTTGAAATGGATATGGGTAATATTTGAGTCAGTCTCGTTTTTTCGTTCGTGTGGTTGCCCTCTAAGTCACTATCACCTGTTGCATTTTCCATTCAAAGAACTGCCATTCACCTGTATACATCATTGGAATTATGTTCAGGATTTATTCAACTTACAACCGGAATCTGAACATTCCTTTCTCTGATGTTTCATTTTATCCGCTGAGTGCACTTTGTTACAATTAAGCCTAATGTTAGCGTTACAATATGTAAGAAAGGACAATCTTACAATTTGTTTTCTTTCTTTAAATCAATTTTTTGTTTGTTTGTTTGTTTGATGAAGGCTTAACGGCACCACAACAACTAAGGTCAAATTGTGCCTGAGAGGTCAGATCATTCTAGAGGTAGGAAGTAAAGGAAACAGGGGAAGAATGAGAGAAATTTAAGGACAAAAGGTCAGAAAGCTGTGATCATGAGGGAAGGTGCATGGTTGAAACAAAACAAAGTAGAGAGGGGGTGGAAGAGGAGAATTAAATATGGTCGTAGAGGGAGGCATGATAAAAAAAGGAGATAATTCTATCCGCAAGATTTTTCTGGAAGAACTCAGCAATTGAGTTGTAGGGAGCAAGGAAGCTCTGGGAAGGTTATACAGGGGGCGAGCAAGGAGAACGTGATGAATTGTGAGGGTGCAATGGCAATTGTTGCAGAGGGGTTGGGGGGGGGGAGCCAATAAGAAGGTGGGAGTGGGTGAGATAAGTGTGACCAATTCTAAGAAGGGTAATATGAACGTTGTCTGTTCATAATCAGTTCATAATCAACAGTTCATAATCTTACCATTCTTTCACCTTTGCTAATACATATATCCTTCATCAACTGGCTGGGCCTCCAGTCCGATTGCTGTAAAATAAGATACAAGAAAAAGAAAGGGGTGATTGATTATGCGATGAATTATAGTAGGTCCTTCTGGTCAAGAGAAGGAAATACTGACCATTAATATTGACAGACAGGGAAATGACCTTGAGATCTAAGAAGCTATCATCACATCATAGCACCCTTGCCATACAATAATGGAAATGATTCAGAATACTCGTGAGGATTGCCTTAGCTGAAAAATATGACAACAAAAACTTACACAATACAATGTGTGTTTATACTGACATTGCCAGCTTTAGAAGATAATGCAACCTGAACTGAAATCAAACGAAAATGTGACAGAGAAAATAAAAGAAAATAATTGTATATCATTTCATTCAAAAGAATTAATCACAGGAAAGGCTCTTCCACCAGTTTTTGAATAAAATTTAGTCACACATATTCAATGAAGGAGGGCAATAAAATGGTTAAATGAATAAACATAGTGAGTTTCAAGGGTACATCAGGAAAGTGTATGGTTCATTTAAAGTAAATTCCCACCAAATTGCTTTTTTCCCACCAAATGTTATCACAAAAGCAAATCATTCTAAAAAGACTTCAGAAGAAAATAATGATCCCTTGTAACTTCCGTCTTATCTTATAGCAAATTATTTCCCTTTTTTAATTAAGGGTAAGTAAGCTATGGAGTCAGGTCAGTAAAATATATAGAAGATGGTAGCTATAGCCACAAAAGTTAAACAAGTTGTGAAGTGGGACTTTTCATAAATATTTCTTTGGCACCATCATAACTTACACATATCACAAGCTCACATCCATCACTCATATCATTTATTGTATCAATCCATCCCATTAAATTACTTGTGTGAGCACCTCATCATTCTTAGGATGCCAGCAGCCAATGTTATCATTACAAATTCTATACCAGCATGCCCAACTTGACACTGTTTAAACACAAGTTTGATAGAGCAACATTTGGATTTTTAAAGTTAAAAGTTAAACTTAAATCCATCCAAGACATTATAGCTCATAGGGCCAGTGATTAACCCCCATTTCCATGGCGCAAGCTGATGAGAGCACATAGCTCCCCTAAATGGGACAACAGTCCATTGCAGGTTATTTCCCCAACAATGCTGGTATTCATTTTAAAGCTAAGTGGACAGGAGCAAGTAGAGTATAGTGTCTTGCAAAAGCTTTTGCAGCTCCAAATTTGATCCCAGATTTATATCATTTCATTATAAATATTGGCTTCCTATCAATACAGATATTGGCCTAAAACCAAATGGGTTAACTAACAACAAAATCATACGAGATGTGCCTCAGATTAAAAAAGCATTCAAGAAATTTCCCTAACAAAAGAGGGCTTCACTCAAAAGGGATTATTACAACTTTTGGCAAAAACCCTTAAAGTACTTGGACCATATTCCAAAGGAGACTGAACATGGCGAAGAAGGGATGGCATACACTCCAAAGCAAGACTGCCATTGCAAATCATCAATCAATCACAAAGGCGCAGCCAGGATTTTATTTTGGAGGGGACGGGTCTGCCAGCTGTATAGGCTTTGCGCATTTGGCATGGGGTCTTGGGGCCCACCCATTTCCCTGGTGAAGCCCCTCGAACCTATACATTTTGGTGGACTAGAGGGTGCCTAAAAACCTCTAATACCTCTGTCAGCAACGAATACTCAAATGAAAAGGGCAGTCTTTTTTTGGGGTGCGCCACCCCCTCCCCTTCCCGCTATGCGCCTGATCTTTCAATCCATTTAAATTTTAAGGCAGTTACATGACTATGAATATCAAGCATTTGTACCCCACCCTTATCAAAGTCCTTGAGTATTTGACATCTGCTCAATTTGTCTGTTACCAGATGAACTTAAAAAAACTTCAATGTTTTAAGAACTGTTATTCGACCAAGCACTGTGAGTTGTCTTTTTGACCATGTGTGTACTAGATTAATAATTTTGATTTTTAACTTATCCTAGTTGAGTACTAACATATTTTTTAGATTATGTAAAAAGGTGATACCTAAAATTTCAAATTACTCACCCATATTCTGCATAACAATTTTTATTAAAATTGAATTTGTGGGGCACCTTTCCTTTTTACCTAGCCACACAACAAAGGACTTATCAGAATTAACTCATAGACCTGACATGGCACCAAATAGTTCTAGTCTCTACAACAGTAATAAAGGAGGTGGCAGAGCCAGCATGGAATAAACACAGATCATTTGCATAGAAAGAAATCTTAAATTGTACACCATTACATTCTATTCCTTTTATCATATTATTATTACAGATTAAAATTGGGACAATTGGGTCGCCTTGTCTACAGCTCCTTTCAACATGAAAAAATCTTGATGGGTGACCATTAACAATGACACAGGAAGAGACATGATTATAAAAAGTCTTTAACCACTGGAAAATAGTATTCCCAGAGCCTAAAAACTCAATTACTCTACAAATATATTCAAAAGATAAAGTGTCAAAGACCTTTTCAAAATCAATACTATATATACATGACTCCTACCAGATTTGTAATAATATAGTTAAACAAATCATAAATCAATCTAATGACCAATATAATTCCACTCCAAAAACCTTTCTAGTCGTCATTGATAATATAATGAAGAATAGATTTAAGTCGGTTTGTAATGCAAGTAGACAGTCCGGTTTAATGTCCTGAACGGGAATCAATACTTATGTCCCAATTGGGACACGCAGACATGTGCTGAATACATACGTACTGCAATGGTGTGCACCATATTGAAAGCGTAGATTCATGATAGACTTTCATGGAGTCATTTCAACTGTTCAAGTACACTATACGTGTACAGTAACAATGCACACTTGCATATCGCTAAAACTGACAGTGACAACTGACTGGCCTATTGGCAGGAAATGGCTGCAGTCAGTTCAGCAAGAGATTTAATGTATGTTGCAAAGGCATTACAAAGAATTCTCTATCTGTAACTAAAAACAAAGTTCTTTGGGGTTAATTTCTGAAAAGATTTCTTTGTATTCCATCTTAAGCTAACAAAGCTGTAATAAAAACAATGGGTCTGATTCAGGTAGGGTACAGTGCTTACATTAAGATCTGAGAAGTCTCTATGAATGATCTGTGTTGATGTGGAAAAAGATGAGTAAATAAACTAAGTCAGACTTACAAAATGTGTTTCAACCCCCCTCATTACCTAGTGGGTAGGGATTTGACCCCAACACCCAGTGAGGATCTTAGATCTATGCCCAAAAACTAGTTTGAAGTTGAAATGGAAATAATATTTCATTTAAAAATTAATGCATGGAAGAAAGAAAATAAATATATTTTTGAAAATTTCTCCTATTGACTTAACACGTACAAAAGAGCGAGTAATAAGTCAAGACTTAAAAAAAATGCGTTTCGTTTTTCCAGTCTCAACGACCCCCCTCATGAGTTATAGTAGATAGGGATTTGACCCTGACACCCAATGGGGATTTTAGAACTATGCCCAGAAAACAGTTTGCAGTTGGATTTAATATTTCATATAGAAATGAATTTATGGGAGAATGAAAAAAAAATGAAAATTTCTGCCATTAAATTAACACGTACAAAATAGCGTAAAAACATTCACTTTTATATTAAAATATTTTAATTACAAATTTCAACTGCAAGCTGTTTACTGGGTATAGTTCTAAATCCCCCTGGGTGTCGGTATCAAATATCTACCCACTAGCTCATGAGAGGCGTGGACAAACAACACAACATATTTTGTACGTCGGACTTCAGTTTTTTATTTTTTCATTTACTGATCTTACGGATGTGTGTAAGCACTGTGACCCCGTCTCAACATCGTAACTTGGCAATGAAACAATAATAATACACTGGACATGGACTGGCAGACTGGTAACCTACACACAGATTGAGCACAGAATATCAAAAATGTCTTTATACTGTTAAAGTTTCTTCCAATGTCCATGGAGATGTTCGTGAGAACCTTACAAAACACTCAAACAACAATTGTTTTGCGAACGGCTGTTGAGATTCTAGTCATGAAACACATGAAAAATCAAGTAAAACCACTCATTTATTTCTAATATATCCTGAAAATGTACCGGTAACTGCTTGATTTGCACTGGTAGCAATGTCCATAAAGGTCGTATTTACATGTTTATTCAAAACATTGAACATATTTTGCATAAAAATCTACTCCACACGGATTGCAAAAAGCTTGTTCAAACAGCAATCAACTTTCTCGTTGACTTTGTACAAGGCGCAGCTCTCAAGAAGCAATGCATGATGTGCTATATGTAGCCATTTTCTCAATGAATGCGCATATATTCCTGATTGGGAAATAACACTATGATTCCCGATTGGGACACTGAACCGGACTGGTAGAGGCAATCTTGTAGGAAACATTCAAAAGAGAAATAAGTCACCAATTTATTTTTGAATGATAATTGACTTTGTCCATCCTAGGCACAACTCATTAAACCCTGCCTCTGTGTATTAGACATGACTCCTACATTCAACTGCAATTTAAAGATCTGAGTAAGAAAATCTTAATATCGTTCCAAAATAATTTAAAGAATTCTTCAGTAAATCTATCACTGCCAGGGGATTTATTATTTTTCATAGCATTAATTGCATTTGTTAATTCAAATAAAGTTAAAGGGCCATTAAGCTTTTCTCTGTTGCTAGTGGTGATTTTGTACACAGGTTCCCCAATTAAATCGTTTAAATCAAATTCAAATAAGGACAAAGGGCTATCAAGCTTGTTTGTACACAGGTTCCCCAAATAAGCCTTACTCTACCACGCAGCGATATTATCGCCGTTTCGGGTGCCCCATCTTTGGCCCCGCCTCCCGAGCGCATTTTTAAAAAAGTGCTGGTAGATTAAGGTTTAATCAACCCGCGACAAATGCGCCAACTCTAAAATATAGGCAGCAGGGTCCCGGTGGGTGGCCCAGCGGGTCCCGGAAGCGAAACGGGCCCGACTCTGCTGCCTGGAAGACTGAGGACCCCTCAATAATAATGCCTTGATTAACCCTTACTCTACCACGCGGCAATATTATCGCCGTTTTGGGTGCCCCATCTTTGGCCCCGCCTCCCGAGCGCATTTTCAAAAAAGTGCTGGTAGAGTAAGGGTCAATCAACCCGCGACAAATGCGCCAACTCGAAAATATATGCAGCATGGTCCCGGTGGGTGGCCCAGTGGGTCCCGGAAGCGAAACGGACCCGATTCTGCTGCCTGGAAGACAAGAGGACCCTTCAATAATTATGCCTTGATTAACCCTTACTCTACCACGCGGCGATGTTATCGCCGTTTTGGGTGCCCCATCTTTGGCCCTGCCTCGTGAGTGCATTTTTAAAAAAGTGCTGGTAGAGTAAGAGTTAAATCACTGAAGTCAAATTCAATTAAGGACAAAGGGCTATCAAGCTTGTTTGTACACAGGTTCCCCAATTAAATCACTTAAGTCAAATTCAAATACTGTCAATGGGCTATCAAGCTTTTCTGTCGCTAGTGGTGATTTTGTACACAGGTTTCCCAATTAATTCGTTTAAATCAAATTCACCAGAGAGGTTTCCTGGGCATAAAGGGTCCTGAAGAATTCGGAAGTTTCGTTTAAAATATCACTTGGTGTCTTAATAACGGTTCCATCCTTCTCCAATGTAATGATTTGTGTTTATGTGCACAATGCATTTTCTCTACATGAAGAAATAAGCGGGTTGGTTTTTCATCTTCTTCAATTAACTGCAGTCATGAGCGAATTAAAACACCCTGTAGGATTTGATCTCTACACCTTACCAAACTTATCTTGCAACACATCTAATTCAGCTAGCAAGAGAACTTTTTCATCAATATCAGTACTAATACGTATCTCCTTATTTAATCTTGTAATACTCTTTTCTAACTCCTTCTTTCTGCAATCTATCCTGCTTCTTCTTCTGTAAGAAACATAAGAAATAATTTCATCCCCTAATGAGATTTCGAAAAAGTAAACAGTCATTTTACTAAAATTAGAGTCATTATTTGACAAAGGGGAGTCAAAATTATTATCATTGACTGGATTAATGGTATATCATTTGCAGATATCATCTATTCACCTTTTAATAAGTGATATATAATCTGAATCTTTAAGTAGATTGTTATTAAATTTCCCGAAACCTCAGCCAGCAGAAAATTTTGATGATCAGTTCTATAGCCAGAATTAATACAGACATCATTTGTAAAACCAAAAAGCTCGCTGGAAACTAAAACAAGACTAATCGAGCTTGTTTTATTAGGTTAGAACATTAGTCCAAGTGTGACTTGTTGCAACTGGATAGAAAAGACGGAACGGATCACACAAATCTAATATATTCATAATTTCTAAAACTGTAAGACGAGCGCCCAGGTTATTCATGTGATGATAATTGAAATAATCCAAAGTAGGATTTAAAACGAGCTTAAAGTCACCACAAATTATACAAAAATCATTACTAACTTCTTCTATTTCATCAGAAATCATTTTGAAAAATGAACGATTATCCTCATTGGTTCCATATATGGTAACCAATGTAATAGTTGTCATGTTCATTTATTTGAATATCTAACACAACCTAGTTTGCTGCATGACTTTCACCCTACGAACAGTATGACTAAATTTATGACCCTATTTTCAATGGTTGTTATCAAAGGCCGTGGACATTGACTTGGTTGTCGATGTTATATCTGTCCATACCTTGTACCTGTGTTCTCGTCCGGGTCATATTAAACGTTTCGTGATAGCATTGTTACTATCATAACCGAATACGCAGGCGACGACCCCGTCATTGTAATTGTGTGTTCACTCGTCGCCGTCGCAATGGTTCTTGGAATGAATACAAATTTGGATGTGTTTTAAAAGATTATACCAAAAGTGCTTAGGATGTGCCAGTGCGCTTTTCATGTTATTTCATTAAATGTCAGGTACAAATTCAGTGCCGATGTCCTACATATGGAAGCCACAAACACTTTCTACAAGGTTGTCTTAAAGGATCAGTTCAATGGTTACGGAACTTTATCTTATATGAAAGAGGACTTTAAAAGAAACAAAATGGTAAAGAAGACATTCAAAAATCTTATTCCATGAAGGTCTTATTTATGTAGAAATGACTGGGGTACCAAGTCTACTATGGAAAGTTGGCACCCTTATCCTCACATTCTTAACAATTGTTAATGTATTTTAAGGAAAAGTTATTAAACTTTTTTACTATTTTATTATTTTTGCCTAAAACATCTTCATATGGTAAATATAAATTACCCTTATTCGATTGTTTTACTACATATCCAATAGTTATCCAGCCACAAAATCACAGGACAAAACAAGATAGAATACACAAAGATTTTGAGGAATGTGAGGCTGTGATGTCATAACTAGTCTGATTTCAGTTATTTTACACAAATGATGCAGAACTTTATAAACTTAAATATCTTCTTAATGGAATAAGATTTTTTAATGCTTAGGCTAATACACCTTTAACCTTTATACATAAACTTAAAACCCGCCTCTAAAATAGCTGCCAGACAGTAAGGTTTAAATTCAGGTGAGCATGTAGTTAAAAAAAATAGTCACTTATAGATCTGCTAATACAATACGATAAAATATATCTACAGGTAAGCTATATGACAATCTATCACTATTGCACATCAAACCCATCAGTCACCAGGCCAATGCGTCAAACCTTGGAATTTCTATCTGTCACAGGGGATTGGTTTACAGCCGTTAATGGTCACTTATTCACCAAAGCATGAACCTTCCCAAAGTGATCTTATCTTATATGGTATGATTCCTTCATAAAGGAGACAATCACATTCATACAGGTAAATTATTTATAAATATGGCAGATGCAATCATTAATTCAAGTTGAAACCTTCTGAATTACCATAGGGCTGTAAGGGTAGTAAACGAATTTCCTCCCGTCAGGTGAAGTGAAATTGTTTACCTTCCTAAAGTAACACTAAAGGACCCACATTGGCATGAAGGGGGCAGAGGCTGTTGTTCTTCTCCCTGCAGGGGGCTTACAGATAATACCTCCAGTAACCTTCAAACTTTTGGGAATCTACCTTTTTTTGAGGTAAAATGATCCATTTATCAATTGCCACTGAGTTTAACTTTTACACAGGATGTAAAACATTAACACTTTACTAAAAGATTTTCACCTTTTGCAGGAATGAAGTCATGAAAAACATAACATATGTCATGGCAAACATATCCTGAACAATTTTCATATCTATTACCATCTTCCTTCGGTGAATAAGTTTGAAAGAGCTGACTAAAATCAAGCAAATACTTTAAGGCATATGATTACCCTCTTCTCCCACAAAAATGACCTTCAATTTTAAAAATTGGTCTGCTTGGGAAGACACAGAATAATCTATATGGACTTAGTAACAGGGCCATTTTTAACACACTAACTGGGGAGGCCATGGCCCTCCACTTAGCAAAGTGGCCCGGTTGAGTAAAATTTTCCACTAATTAAAGAAAATTATCCTGGAAATTGAAAAAAAAATACCCGAAATTTTCTGGGGTTGGGGGCTTAACTAGTCAAAAGTTTTAACTAAACCTTCTAAAATTCTCTTTCTACACACATACAGTAACATAATCAAGAGTTATATTGCAGCCTTCGGCCTCCAAGTAATGATGAATAGAAAACCGTAAATGTTTTGTGACTGGGAAAATTCAATTAATTATATCATTGGGGTCTTTTAGAATGAAACAAAAAACCTAAAATGTCCAGTTTCATTCACAAGATTTATTTGGCATACAATGTCAAGTGTAAGGCTTATTCCTTTATGCTTTGGTACTATTGAGTATGTCATTTCGATGTCACCTAACACTCCTTCAGATTTGTCTCTGATAACACTGGGGTTTTTATGTGCTACATTTTTATTCGTTTCCCCACACACTGTGCACTGCTTTTTTCTCTCTCAAAATCCACAATTTATTCAATTCTTTGCATCATTCTTCAGTCAATTAATATCATCATCATACACAACTCGTGGTGAGATCCAGAACTCTCATGGGAGCAAAATATTGTCACGAATTCCATCAAAATGTTTCAGTTTTTTTTCTTGACTTTCATATGAAAAAATAGCAAACTTTGCACAAATAATGTTGATTTGGACTAGTGTATTAAGAACCATTGCTACCTGCCAAAAAGTTTTCTTTTGGAAATTATTATGAGTATATCTTACTTTAGAGGGCATACTCCACTGGATCTGACTGGACAGTTCTATAATACACAGGATGTCATGTTACTTCGCAATCTAAGAACATCAGAAAAACAGTTCCAGAAATTGAAGAGATTCTATTGTAAATAGCCACAGCTAAACCAAGTAAATCCAACAACCCAACTTATAAGCAACTACAAACAGTCCAGAAGCATGCCTAATAATAGGAACATTTATAACACACAAGAATATTGAAGTCATGCAGCCATATTATTCAGATGTTCAAGCGATGAAATGCCACAGTTTCTAATTTATGTACTTGGAAGTATTAAAAATCATTGTGTTGAAAAACATTTGAAATTTCAAAATGGCCGTTTCGCAGCTAAAAGCCTACCTCTATTGTCTATTTTATCTAATATTTCGAAAACGGCGTGATGAACATATAAAATGGGAGTGGAAAATTCGTAGCCATGACAGCAATGAAGGTATTTTTAAAGTTTTAAGTTTCCCCTAGCAAAGATATTTTTCCCAGACGTATTTCAAATTTGACAAATGTAACATTGCACGTTAGGATAGCAAAGGATCATGGGAAATGTCACAAAATGGCGGCTTCCATGTAGCAAAATGTTCCCATTAATAGGAACATTTATGTTTCTAATAATAGGTATGCTACCGGACTGACAAATAACTCCAAAAGACTCAAACAAGCAATAACAAACACTATACAAAGATGACAAATATAATTTCAGGAACACTTGGCCCAATATAAGGGTGTTTTTTTTTGTAAGTTTATGTGGGTGTTAACAAACAGAAGAATCATCTCGCAGCCCATTGGTATATCAGTTAATTATGAGTTTTGTACAACCTTCAAGTTCATTCGGACACTAGGAAATGTCCAAACTTCAAGTGCATGGGTCAAGTGCCCCTTGAATAACACGCCCTCTTTTCCAGTGGAGTGTTCTATCCTTTATTCCCACATATAGGAAACAACACATACCAATCAAGCAATTATATGTTGCATCAATATACTAAGATAGGAAACAACACATATCAATCAAGCAATTATATGTTGCATCAATATACTAAGATCGAAAACAACACATATCAATCAACTAATTATATGTTGTATCAATATACTAAGATAGGAAACAACACATATCAATCAAGCAATTATATGTTGCATCAATATACTAAGATAGGAAACAACACATATCAATCAAGCAATTAAATGTTGCATCAATATACTAAGATAGGAAACAACACATATCAATCAAGCAATTAAATGTTGCATCAATATACTAAGATAGGAAACAACACGTATCAATCAAGCAATTAAATGTTGCATCAATATACTAAGATAGGAAACAATACATACCAATCAAGCAATTATATGTTGCATCAATATACTAAGATAGGAAACAACACATATCAATCAAGCAATTAAATGTTGCATCAATATACTAAGATAGGAAACAACACATATCAATCAAGCAATTAAATGTTGCATCAATATACTAAGATAGGAAACAACACATATCAATCAAGCAATTAAATGTTGCATCAATATACTAAGATAGGAAACAATACATACCAATCAAGCAATTATATGTTGCATCAATATACTAAGATAGGAAACAACAGGTATCAATCAAGCAATTATATGTTGCATCAATATACTAAGATAGGAAACAACACATATCAATCAAGCAATTAAATGTTGCATCAATATACTAAGATAGGAAACAATACATACCAATCAAGCAATTATATGTTGCATCAATATACTAAGATAGGAAACAACACATATCAATCAAGCAATTAAATGTTGCATCAATATACTAAGATAGGAAACAACACATATCAATCAAGCAATTATATGTTGCATCAATATACTAAGATATGAAACAATACATATCAATCAAGCAATCATATGTTGCATCAATATACTAAGATAGGAAACAACACATATCAATCAAGCAATTATATGTTGCATCAATATACTAAGATAGGAAACAACAGGTATCAATCAGGCAATTATATGTTGCATCAATATACTAAGATCGAAAACAACACATATCAATCAACTAATTATATGTTGCATCAATATACTAAGGTAGGAAACAACACATATCAATCAACTAATTATATGTTGCATCAATATACTAAGATAGGAAACAACACATATCAATCAAGCAATTATATGTTGCATCAATATACTAAGATATGAAACAATACATATCAATCAAGCAATCATATGTTGCATCAATATACTAAGATAGGAAACAACACATATCAATCAAGCAATTATATGTTGCATCAATATACTAAGATAGGAAACAACAGGTATCAATCAGGCAATTATATGTTGCATCAATATACTAAGATCGAAAACAACACATATCAATCAACTAATTATATGTTGTATCAATATACTAAGATAGGAAACAACACATATCAATCAAGCAATTATATGTTGCATCAATATACTAAGATAGGAAACAACACGTATCAATCAGGCAATTATATGTTGCATCAATATACTAAGATCGGAAACAACACATATCAATCAACCAATTATATGTTGCATCAATATACTTAGATAGGAAACAACACATATCAATCAAGCAATTATCTGTTGCATCAATATCCTAAGACTACAACATTTTCATTCTTGTTGTGGCAATAGATTTTTCTCACAACCGGGCTATTCTTTCAATGCTGACTACAAACACAAGAGGGACATGTTAGGCATTCCATCAGACATGCCCCACTTCATCCTCATCTATTGTTTGCACTTAAACAACAATATAGCTCTTTGGGGGAAAGCAGCAGAAATAATATCACAAAGACCCTGCTAAACCTCCCTGACCTGCAACGATCACCACCTGTTTGCCAACTACAGTGCATTTTAACAAATCGGAAATCATCGCAGATTTTCTTTTGCTTACAATCAAAATCTGAGCCTCAAAGGAATATGATAGCACAATCCTCTGACAGACAATTCTGCAATGATTCCATTTCTCAGAAATGCAGGCACATAGCTTAGGGGGCACATAGGGGAGGGGCACATGCCTCCCATATTTTTGTCAAAAAGAAGGAAAAAAAGATAAATTAAGGGTATTAAATGATATATTTGCCAGATTTTAGCAGAGTTGTCATCCATAATGTGCCCCCCACACCCCCAAAAAAAAAAAATAATAATAATAATAATAATGAATAAACTGCCTGGTCTGGCTACATTCCTGTAGATATGTAGAAACACTGTAGAAAATACTGCAAAGCCATCTTTAGTATAAGAAAAATATATGAACACACAAAAACACCTAAGCTCAAAATAGATACACCTTTTGTTTACTGCAACAAATAACAATGTTTTCCTATGAATATGTGAATAATGAATGACACCTGCATAATCAGAATACAAGAGTATGCCTGACTGACTCTTAATGACAGCTAGCATCAAACAAGCTACTCATTGACTTCCAATTCATATTATGCAGCCTCATCCATTTCCTGAAATGAATAACTGTAGCATCTCTCACTCAAACATTACACAATGCCAACATAAATGCAGTTTATCAAAGAACAAAAATAAAAAACTTTTGGTTTTTTAGTTCGGTTCGTACCAGAAATCAGGGGACTGGGAGTACTCATTAAATCCCTTGATTGGAAGACTCAAGCATGTGCACAGAGCTTACAGAGATACATGGAAGCCGCCATCTTTATTGTGAAGTTTCAGTCATAGACACTTATCAGTCATTTCATTGAAGGTTTGTAACAAAGTTTGCTTTGTTCATGTTCAATTTCGCAAGAATAAAACAACTTTAATACTATCACGTAATTATTGCTAAATACTTTTCACAAATCCCCAAGTTATTTCTCATAATTTCAGAAAACCTTGTTAAAGCGTGACTGCCTAAGAGTAACACATAATAAGAATTCATCACTTTTCTTAAAATTTCTCAAAGACCACATGGTGAATTTTAAAAGTGCAAGGTGAAAAAATCATTCATATGCCATTATTTCAAAGTGAAGACAAATTTGAACTCTTCACAGTGGTTGAGTTTCCCCGCACTCAAAATGTGTCTGATTCCTATGTTATTCTTACACAAACTTTGAATTTGGATAGATGCATTGTGGGATACCTCTGTAAAGGAGTAAAAATTTGAAGAAAAGTGATGGGATATTTCTGTAAAGGATCTCCCGATTGGGAGAATGAAACTGTTCACCTGATCAGGAGAACAAAACTGTTCTCCTGATCCGAAGAACAAAACTGTTTTACCAATCGGGGGTACGAAGCAGACTAGTTTTTCATCTCTTATTTCAAATGAGTTCTATCATAGCTTTTGTACTTCCTGAGCACTTCTGAAATGTCTACAAACACTTATAATTCTATTAATTGCTTATCAGAAATAACATTAAAATTTCAGGTGAGCCGTTTTCAAATGTTGCTTACTTAGTTTATGTCCTACATGAATGGGTTCACAATATGGGGAGCTTGAAACACCATACTATGATAGTGATACAGTAATAAATGGAAGTTTTCGAAAGCTGTAATTTTCAATTGGAAACTATTGTGACCAAAAAAGCTTGTATGAGGACCATGAGAACATCTTCTTCCTCAAAACATGGGGATGCTCACAATGACATTTCCCACCTACTCATATGTCATTGAGCATCACCTACTCATATGTCATTAAGCATCACCTACTCATATGTCATTGAGCATCACCTACTCATATGCCATTGAGCATCACCTACTCATATGTCATTGAGCTTCACCTACTCATATGTTATTGAGCATCACCTACTCATATGTCATTGAGCATCACCTACTCATATGTCATTGAGCATCACCTTCTCATATGTCATTGAGCATCACCTACTTATATGTCATTGAGCATCACCAACTCATATGCCATTGAGCATCACCTACTCATATGTCATTGAGCATCACCTACTCATATGTCATTGAGCATCACCTACTCATATGTCATTGAGCATCACCTACTCATATGTCATTGAGCATCACCTACTCATATGTCATTGAGCATCACCTACTCATATGTCATTGAGCATCACCTACTCATATGTCATTGAGCATCACCTACTCATATGTCATTGAGCATCACCTACTCATATGTCATTGAGCAACACCTACTCATATGTCATTGAGCATCACCTACTCATAAGTCATTGAGCATCACCTACTCATAAGTCATTGAGCATCACCTACTCATATGTCATTGAGCATCACCTACTCAAATGTCATTGAGCATATTAACAACCATGTTAAGGAGAAAAGATAAGACAACTTTTCAAAACAAAATTATGCACTTCAAATAAAACTTTCATAAGTTTAATTTTGGTTTCTTTATTGATTATAATATCCTGCTTTTCTCCTAACAATACACATATTGGGTAAAGCAATTTCATCTTACACTATGGCTAATAGGTCACAGAACTGTAAAAGGGACAACTGGTACTGATACCCTGCCCATACCATCTTCACTACTGATGACAGATTCCAAAAGTCTATATAAATAGTTCTGCCATGGTTCTGCAGAGGCCATTGACAAATAAACTTGTTATTCTCATCATATTTTACATGTGTTTGGAAGTGGTGAATTCTCGTGCATGCTTATCCATAGAGAATAAAAAAGCAAGGAAGCAATTGGTTATTAATCCAATAAATCCCTGATTGGTCTCGTCTTTGACCCCAGTCACTACCCTCCAGGTAAATTTATGACCTCGAACTGATGTTGGTCTTAGTCCAGCCCAAAGATGACGCTTTAAAGCTTCCCTGGAGAAAATTGTGAAATATCATATCCTCAAGATATGAAATTCAAAGCCCACAGATGCAATAACTTCAGCTTGAGAAAATTTGCTTACAAGAAAGCAGGGATGTATTATTTACACCGTATCCCTGATATGAAGAAAGTATGAATATTTAGACCACTAGAGAGTTTAACACGGTTGTACCACCCCAAAAAGTTTGAAGGTCCAGAAAATATGCTAAAAGGTCCAGCATTTTTGGTGAATATAACATTTTCTTTACACTTTTGGTTATCTTAATGTCTTGGGTCATTAGCAATTTCTTCCCTTGGTAACCACAATCCGATTGGCTGGTACACCCCTGCAGCTGTTACAAAATGTACAGAAAATAAAGGTTCATACAGTTATATGGTTTTGTTTGACATTCGTTTTTATATTTTTTTTTTACAGATTTATATAGGTTACTTTTAAATCATGGAATTACAGATTACAAATTAGAGCTTCCTGATAATTCTGAAGATGAATTCCTTTAGTAGATATTGGCTAAAAATTCATTTTCTAAATTTGCAAATACTGCATGATTAATGCTGTTTATTGCATTTAATCGGGGAGCAGCGTTTTTGTCAATAACTTGAAATCTTTGGAGCTTTTGCTAAAGTTAAATTCTGTCAATTCTACCTCCATAATTAGGTATACAAACAGCACATACTAGCTTAATACAACATATTCATATATGTTCCATATACAAAAATTATCTTTAAAATGTCTCATCTGAAAAACCAGAGAAAGTGTATTTTTTACAAAAAACCACCGATATTGATTTTTGAGTGAGAGGCATGTTTTTACTGTCAGAGTGTCAGCTATCTTTCATCCACTTGCCATCTGCTTTTACACATTCCTAAACCATAACATCAAATACTCCGAATTTAAAATGCATTTGAATGCACACGCAAGGCATGTGAATGGGCCAATAGAAGCCATTGATGAAAGATGAAAGAAATAGCTTATCTGACTGTCAAAGTATGGTAACTTGAGAGGGTGTATGTAATGAGGTAGGTTTAACTCATTTTTTATGAGTGACAGAAAGAGGTAACAGATACAGGAAATCTGTTTTCTTTTTTCATATATCCATTAAAAATTATATAAAAGACTAAACTTTTCTACTGTTAATATCAATTCTTTTGGGGAATTTCGGTCAAAACAGCTTCTATTTTTAAAATGGATTTCTATTGTCAAAATAGACTGGTGGAATAAAGCCATTTTACTCCTGTTTTGGTACTTAATAAACTATGTACCAGAAAAGCAAATGAAAAATTTTGTTAGCTATTCTGGTACAGAGTTTTTTTAAGTACCAAAACAGGAGTATTGTGGTAATGTGAAGGCTTTATTCCAGTCCATTTTAAAAATAGAAATCCATTTTGAAAATAGAAGCTGTTTCAATTGGGGTACTCATTCTATCAAGATTTGCAGGTTTTACTTTAATTAATATTTATAAAATGAAGAAAGTATAGCATGTATTGGAATAACAGATCATGATGTTATATAGTAAAAGACACTGTACAGTGATTGTAAGTGAAATTATTTCCTTCTTTAACAGAAGAGTAAGATAGAGCAATAAAGTTTAACAAACCGGGAGTAGGGGGGGGGGGGAGGGGGGGGAGTGAGCTGTTGCTCTGAAACTGGTTGGAAATTATTTACTACAGACCAAGCAAGTATCTTTTTTCAATTTCAGCACTCAATCCTCAAAATCTTTATTAACATAATCTTTTTAGCACAAAAAACCTTAAAAAGAATATTTGAAAGAATATTAATTTCAAATTGATAAACTACAATCTACAAAATAGATACACATACATGCTTTTCTTTACACAATTTAACTCTTTCAATTCGGAAAGGATTTACTCTAATGGGCATACTGACAAATAACAGATGGGAAAGAATGGTGAACAACTTTTTTTAAAAGGTAAAATTGTTTTAATCACAGAAAAAATTAATTCCTCCCTGAATAAGAAGTGATGCACCAGCACATAATGAAACCCAATCTTTAATCATTTCTGGTTGCTTACACCCATTCTCCCTGCTTATACATCTAAAGTTAGATGTGGTGTCCATTCAATCTACTGTCAGTCCTTATTTTTTCAGTATGGAATGTAACAGCAATTACAATAAAATCAATTTTCACATAAATATCACTAACTACAACTAACCCACCAGGATTAATTGTTCTGACCAAAAAATTTCTGCACCTTAATAAAATTCTTTCCCACAATTTAAACCACATTATTCCTGCACTTGACCTGCAATTTGTTCTATCTTAGCCCACAGGCAATTTCCCATGGGGGAAAAGTGAAAGTTTAACCTCTTTTAGCAGAAGTTAAGTCAAATTTTAATTTTTTTAAGATAACAAATTATTCAATTAACCTTGAATGTGGTCTAACTGTCAAAACAAAAATGATTATGATGGACAGTCAGGACAGAAATGATCAGTAAAAGTGACCAAAACAAACATTCATGAAAAGCTGACATGAGGAGGCAAAGGAAGCAAACCATGCTTGAAATAATGAAGAAGTCCCAGTAGCAATAGGGTATTAAAATAACAATTACAGGTCCAGTGGGGTACTCTGCTAAAAGGAACAGATGTTATCCACTTCCACTCTGACCAATAGATTATCTATTAATTGACTGAAAACTTCAATAATGATATAAAAGTTGAAGAATGTCTTGTTACCGGCATTTAGGTTGACTTACAAAGAGTATGGTTAACCAAAATTATATTGGTAACTCAATTTGCATTAGCATAGTCGCCGTAGAAACACCTTGATACTGAATGCATGCATGACGACAAGACATTCACACACACACATCTTTATTAGGCCTCCCATAACGACATTTTGAGGAGTGCAAATTTCTCTCAATTTTGCAAAATGCAAGCCATCAAAGATTTTTCAAGTTATATTTATCAAGCTTTCAAACATATGAAAAACATACTGATGCAGATTATACCTACACTACAGTCATCAAATGCCCAAATTTTGGTTAATACTAAACACAAAACATCACTAACTAGAATGGTAAATACCGTCATGGTTCGCATGCCCATGCAAATTGACACCCATATTATATGACCCGGCCAATTATTAAAATGTCATCTCAAAATGTCATCAAGTCCCACATGGCATCCCATGTACCACATGGCATTTTACCCCATGTCCCACATGGCATCCAACCCCATGTCCCACATGGCATCCAACCCCATGTCCCACATGGCATCCCACCTCATGTCCCACATGACATCCCATCCCATGTCCCACATGGCATTCCACCATATCTTCCACATGGCATTCCACCATATGTCCCACATGGATCACATCCCATGTCCCACGTGGCATTCCATCATGTGTCCCACAGGGTATCCCATGCCTTGTCCCACATGTCATTCCACCATATCTCCCACATGGCATTCCACCATACAGTGGCACGCATGGCATTCCACCATATGTCCCACATGGCATTCCACCATATGTCCCACATGGCATTCCACCATATGTCCCACATGGCATTCCCACGCTATGACCCACATGGATCCCATCTTACATGTATGTCCCACATTAATCCAACCATAAGTACCATGTGACATCCCTCCCTATGTCCCACATGACATCCCTTCCTATAGCCCTATAGCCCACATCAGTGGCTTCCCACCTGATGTATGTATATAGATAGATAGATATATATATATATATATATATATATATATATATATATATATATATATATACATATAAATATACATATAAATATATATATATATATATATAAATATATATATATATATATATATAAAACATATATATATTTACAAAAATATTATTATTTTTAATATCATAAAAAATATTAAGAAAAAGTTCTCACCTAATACTTGTATAATAGAAAAATACTTTTGTTTATCGTATCCAAACTTCCACGAGGTTTTAGTGAACTTTGACAAATTGTCAACGATAATATACTATGTCCTGCATGGCATTCCACCACATATCCTACGTGGCATTCCACCCTGTACCACATGGCATCCCACCCCATGTCCCACATGGCATCCCACCCCATGTCCCACATGGAATCCCATCCCATGTTCCACATGGCATCCCACCCCATGTCACACATGGCATCCCACCCTGTCTCACATGACGTTCCATAGGCTCCATAAGAAGTCTCATCCTAGCTCTCACAGTACCTGATTGAGTATACTATGTATGAAAGTGTCAGTTCATGTAATAACTTATATGCAAATGAGTTGTTGAATAAGAAAAAAAGGTGGAGTCAAATAATTATGCCTGATATAGCCCTTGGTGTATACAACATGGTAAATATCATATTATATGTCCCTCATGGCCCCCATCCATGTCCCACATGGCATCCCTCCCTATGTCCATATGCAATCACATCCTGTCACACTCCCTGACTCAGCATACTAAATAAAAAAGTCTGGTCAGGTCATATACTGTAGCAACTTTATGCAAATGAGCACAATAATAAAGGTGGAGTTTAATAATCATGCCTGATACAACTGTTGGTGCCCAAATATTTTGAAGAATATTAAGGATTTTAAATCTCAAGTGCTACAAGAGAGACTTGAGGATCTCTGAAGAATATTGGAACATTATATCATTTTACAGTTATCGTCTAAGAAAATATCAAATGTTTTGTAGACTTTTTAAGGAAACTAGTCTTCAATCCTGTCTTAAGTATCTCTGAAAAACTTTAACATTTTATAAGGATATTCTAACCTTCCATAAGGATATCTAAAGAAACTTTAACTTTTTCTGAGGAACTCTGAAGAAACTCTAAAATTTTCTGAGTAATTCTCAAAAAGCTTTAACATTTCTACGGAAATTTTAGAACAAATCTGTGGATGGCCGGATGGTCGGCCGGACGGACGTAATCGCCATTACATAGGTTACCAAATATGACCAAAACAAACATTCATCAAAAGCTGACATGATGTAATGGAGGCAAAGGAAGCAAACCATATTAATATATATCCTACAGAAACATTTGAAAATAACGCTACCTATCTCAAGGACTGCAGTAACAGCAGGAAGAGAGCTGAAATTTGGAATATATATGATACTGCATACAAGGCCCTTGATTGACATCTCAGTGCCAAGGCATAAACCCAGGAGCTATCCAAAGAGCTCTTGTCACATAAATGTTTAGATGATTGGTCCCGCTCCGAAATAAGAGCTTCTTCTGTATGATGTGGATGTATCAAAACAACATTCTTGAGAAGCTATAAATCCAAGGTGAATTTTCCTTAAGGAGGGTTAACAGCCAAGTAATACATTTCAGTAACATTCAAGGTTACCAGTATCACTTTTAAAGCAAAGTGATCAATTTATTATGAATACTTAACCCTTGAACTCCCAAGGGGTCACCGGCAGGCTGATTTGGAAATACAAACTTCAGAAGAAAAAAAACCTGTGTTTTGGACACCCCTTGGGAGTTGATGGTTAAGCAAATTAAATTAAGTCAAACAAAGTTCAATTCATAACATCTAGCTGACTATTTTGCAACCAAGAATCTTTCGCCTATGTGCATATTTAGAGCAACCTCTGCAAAATATGTTATAATTTTAAGGTACATTTTGAAAACTTGATCAACATCAGTCAACAAGATACAAGGCAGCCGCAGTTAGGTTCATTGACAGTAACACATTCACAATTATTTTAATTTACCCCTCTATGAATTATTCATCAAAATTTAAATCCCCTGAAAGAAATCAGAGATAAATAAAAAGAGTAAATTATTTGTTAAAATTTTGATATATTCAACACAATGGTTAAGAGATAGCTATATCGCTGACTGTACATGTACCAGTACCATGCCAAAGTGTATATGTAGATAACTAATAAAGCGACTGACTAAACTCTAAAACAATGACGTAATGAGCTACTGAGATGCGCGAGAAAATATAAGTAACATAGAGATTTGCCGATTTGGAAGATGATGATTTTTCTCCCAAACGGGAGAAGAGACTGGACTGTTGAATATGACCTTTTGATTTTATTGTAAAAGATGTGCTGTCAATCACCATTTTACTCAAAATAAAATGTAATTGATTTTTTATAAGCTTCTTTTGTTTAAATTGTGGCAGGCACATAGTTTGAGCATGAATATACAAAAAAATCACACGAGTCACTATAAGAAGAATAGAACAACAAGTTTTTTAAAGATGTTCTCAATTTTCATGAAGTGACCTCTAACAACTTGTAGACTGAAGAGAATTTTATCAAATCATGCTTCTGTGTCTAAACTGAATCCTTACATTATGCACTCACATGATCATGATAACTGAATCTTTACATTATGCACTCTTACATGATCATGATAACTGAATCTTTACATTATGCACTCTTACATGATCATGATAACTGAATCCTTACATTATGCACTCTTACATGATCATGATAACTGAATCCTTACATTATGCACTCTTACATGATCATGATAACTGAATCCTTACATTATGCACTCTTACATGATCATGATAACTGAATCTTTACATTATGCACTCTTACATGATCATGATAACTGAATCTTTACATTATGCACTCTTACATGATCATGATAACTGAATCTTTACATTATGCACTCTTACATGATCATGATAACTGATAACTGATCATGATAACTGAATCTTTACATTATGCACTCTTACATGATCATGATAACTGAATCTTTACATTATGCACTCTGATAACATGATCATAATAACTGAATCTTTACATAACATTATGCACTCTTACATGATCATGATAACTGAATCCTTACATTATGCACTCTTACATGATCATGATAACTGAATCTTTATATTATGCACTCTTACATGATCATGATAACTGATTATGCACTCTTACATGATATGATAACTGAACTCTTATGCACTCTTCATGATATGATAACTGAATCCTTACATTATGCACTCTTACATGATCATGATAACTGAATAATATTCTGTTCATTCATTGCAATTGCATGCCTCAATCTAAACAGGTGTAGTACTTGACGGCATCACTAACAAGAAGCCCTGTTGGTAAAATAGTTCGATGTACCCTTCAAATATAGCGTGGGTTTTAATTTACTTTTACAGGCAAATTCGCTCCTATCCACCACCCTAACATCAAACAAGATTCACTTACAAAAAATGGATATTATGTTGTAAATTGTTGATAAATTATTAATAGATCTTACCTGAATAACTGACAGATCTTCAACATGTAGGCTGAGTAAATAATCCCTGTAAGTGTAAATAAAACAACACCAAGGTCAATTCTCAGGTAAGTTTTTATTATAAAGCAGTATTTCAATCATTTGTCATTTATTTTTGGTATTTAGATCAAATTTCTTGGTTCCTATAAAGTGGAAGGGGCAATGGCATAAAAACAACAAAATTCTTCAGGGGGGAAGGCTGAAAGTTTATTTACCACAAACCTCAACCCCCCTCCTTATTTAAAAGTCTCATTTTTGTCCCATTTATTTTCAAGATTGTGAGAAGTTTCTTTTTTTTAACAAAGAAGAATAGACAAGTAAGTTAGTCTAAGACATGACGTACATGGCATACACACTCGCAATGCAGTGACCTTTCACCTGCATGTACACGTACTAACTGCATGCTGTAACATACGCAGGCGCTACGTCGGTTATATGATGTAATGCTACATTTTACGGCCAAGTGTGGTCAATTCAAATGATTATAATTGAGGAAACTCAAATTGGACCCGGGATTGGGCAGAGGTTTTATAAATTATAATCGAATAAATCAGAAGAACAAGCATCGAAAAGGTTTATATATTTCACAGAGGGTATAAATAAGCCCAAGGGGATTTCTTCCCTGAAAAGCGGGGAGCGGAAGCAAACTTCCGCCCTTCATATTATTGGCTGGGGGATTTTTATTGACTGGGGGATAAAATCCCCCAGCCCCCCCCTCCCTCCACTTCCTACACCCTTGGGAAGAAGCACATATATGCAGGACCCCATAAAGATAAATTGAGATGCTCTTGCCTGGGTTTGCAAATACCTCTAAGACAACTAAAGAGCAATTTTCTTTGCTCAAGGCCAGTGACATCTCAGACATGTCTACTTTGGAAATGTAACACCGTACGCCATCACTTCTTAACAAATGTATTTTGATGAAAATAAATCGAAATTTTTTGGCTAATTAAGAACATTTTGCTAAATTTCTTTTAATGGTAAATTACTGGTACTTCACTCGACTCTTATTGCACTCATAGGCATTGGGGCCTATTAAGCCGGAGGGGCCATGCCCCTCCCCTCTCCCCCCAATAATTTACAAAGAAGTATAATAACTTGATATATTGTAAGCTAAAAAGGTCATATGAAGTGAAGGTTATGTTTCAGCTCCTCCAATATTCTATTGTCTTCACGGTCCTGGCTAACATATCCAATGTAGTTTTTGCAAGTCATGCAGAACTTGAACATATACTTCTTTTTCAAAATACTACACAATAAACAACTAGGGATTATTCTAATTCTGCAGTAACACAAAACAAATGTTTAAATTCTGAAACAGACCTGTCAAATCATTGGACAATTAAATGGCAATACTTCACCAAAAATGAGTAAAATCAATAATATATACATAGGAAAATATGAGATGACATAACATATCACTTGCACTTACTTGGCTCCAACTAAAAGTTGATTATTTTCAAAATCTACCACAACTTGTGAGAAATCTGTTATCTCTGGTGATGTGAATGTCCTCAATCCTGCTTGTTTCAGCTCTGAAATGAAAAAAGACAAAATATTGGATGGACCAGGATTTTTTTTTGAATACTCATTGCCAAAAATATCAAATATTACAATAATCTAGAATTAAATATCAAGAATAACCCTAAAACAAGCCAGTTATGAAAATAAGAAGGAGGTAAGGGGGTTATTACCACCGAGCCCAGGGTCCTAAGGGGCCTGTAATGATTAGGAAAAGGAATGAGAGTTCAAACAGCAGGGCCAGTGGTGTGTCAAAAGGGGTGGGAGGAGAGGCGGGCGTTAAACAGAGAAGAAGATTCAAATTTTGTCAAAGTCATTATATAATTAAGTGAAATATCAAATGATTCATACAAAACAGAGATATTGGCAACTTGGCAGATTTAAAAATAGGTGATGACCTTGTTTCTTTTTCTTTTCTTGGCCCTATTTTCTGATATAAAGGTCCAGACTTTCAATTCTCCCCTGGCCCTGGAATCCTCTGGATGGCTTTGATAACATGTCAATTCAACTTTTCCCCTGAATATGCCCCCACCATCAATTGCCAGTTCTGGCTATGGACCTGCACATAGCATAATTTCTATCATGTATTTCTTTATGCATGATAGATTTATGTATGTCACTGTACGTCCCTTAAAGGCCGCAATACAGGCAGAACAATCCAAAGCAAAAATATGAAAATATGCTTCCAAGCTTAGTTTTAAATTTTACAAATTTAGTCCATAAACACTATCACACCTGACAAACACAATGACGGCCTCATTCACCCCAAAAAATTAAAATTTAATTGAAGCCTGAGTCTTACATTACATATTTCCATGTCCATTTTTCATTTGATCATTTCTGTTCTTATCCTTTTTAAGCCCCTTGAAGTATCATATTACTGAAAGGTTAACTGGAGTCACATATATTCAAAGATTCTTCATGCTTAACACAAATGTTAATATTTCTAAACTTTTTGTTCCCTTCAGCATCCCCCTGCTTCTCAGGTTTACAATGTCACTTATAATAATATATCCAATTTGTTGCACAAATCAATACATTTAGAATGTTTTCTTTCAATAATCAAATCATCTATTGATTTCTAAGAAATGTATGAAAGAATGCATGTTTCAGGGTTTGTTTTTTTTTCTAATCATTTTTGCTTATTTTTGACATAAAACCTATGTGCTAGGACTGATCGTATTTCAACTAGTCATTCTCTTAAATTCCAACATGTTTACAACAAATGATTGAAATATGCAAAACAATACAAAATAATTGAAAACAGAAATTATGAATTCCCTTAGAGCTCATTGAACTAAAGAAGTTAAATGCCAATCCTGAATGTTTATCTCAAACAATTTAAGGTAACACATAGAGGTGAATTTCAAGGTAGGATTAAATCCTCGGGGTATCAAAATCATCCAATTTTCGTTCACACACTTGCAAAGATTCTCAGGCAGAAATTTGGGATTTTTTTGGATAAGTCTTTAAAATGCTTTTAGTGCTTCAACTCCCTCATTAAACATCTGTCATTTGACAGAAAGCCACAGGTGTGAGAGGGACGGTAAGCTCAATGGAGCCAAATCGTCTGGAACAAGGAAAAGCTGAATCAGGTGAAACAATGTTATGAAGCAGGTATTTTGATTGAGCTCGTTCCAGGGAGCTACCATTTCTCTGTTGAAATGGTAGCGTGCTTAGATTTGTCTTATCTTTTGATTTAGAACCAGCTGTTGAGATGAAAATGCTCTAATTGTTGAGATGAAAGATGTAATGCAAGGTGACGGTGGCAACTTCCAACTGTTGTGATAATGACAACATGCTAAGTACTGATATGCCAAAAAAATGTCTATTTAATAACCTGGGATAGCCTTTTTGGAATAGGCTATATATATATATATATATATAATATATATATATATATATATATATATATATATATATATATATATATATATATATATATATATATATATATATATATATATATATATATATATATATATATATATATATATATATATATATATATATATATATATATATATATATATATATATATATATATATATATATATATATATATATATATATATATATATATATATATATATATATATATATATAAATATATATATATATATATATATATATAAATATATATATATATATATATATATATATATATATAAATATATATATATATATATAAATATATATATATATATATATATATATATATATATATATATATATATATATATATATATATATATATATATATATATATATATATATATATATATATATATATATATATATATATATTTATATATATATAAAAATTCTGACACATTTACAAAATCAAAGACTTTTAAATGCAATTCTATTTAATAATAATAATAATCGTAATGCTTATATAGCGCTTTTATACTGTCTAGACTGTCTCAAAGCGCTTTACAATTATTACCCTGGTCACTGGGCCTTAACTCTCCTGAAAACTTTCTCACTCCTGGGAGTCACAAGCCCGTTTATCAGCAGCCATATACAGGCGCCGGGCTCCAAATACATAGAACTGTCACTGCCCTCACAGGTACCCATTACAGCTGGGTGGACTGAAGCAATGAAGATAAAGTGTCTTGCTCAAGGACACAACACACTGGCCTGGCCGGGAATCAAACCCAGTACCTTCCACACCAGAGCCCGACGCCTTAACCACTACGCCACTGTGCTCCACGTTCATATTTATTATGAACTCATACTGTGAATCAATACACGTAAGACAAGCCTGTACTAGAAGCACACTCATAAATGCTTGTTTGTTCCAAACCGCCCTTTAAATTATAAAAACAAGAAAAATAACGTGCAATGCCTTTTTCAACATTTCACATGAAACATAGTCCAGTCAGTCTAACATAACCTCTGACCGTGCCTCATTATAGGACAAAATAAATCTTGAAAAGGGGACTGTCCAATTTCACAAGTGTAAAGTAAAACAAAAGAAAGATATAAAATTGCCAAGGCTTTACTTTAAAACATTGAAATTTTATTTGTTCAAATTGAAATTAAAAATGTTCGAATGAAAAATGTTTGTCAACGTCAAGTAATAATGGACTTGACAGGATGGCAAGGAAGCAGGAAATTGGGACTCAGAAAAATCATCTTTGCATTTCTTCATGTGCATATCTTTTGGGGCTGCAAGTTTGTGACTCACACTGACTTGTGAATTTTATGTACTACTGATTTGAATACTAGTTTGAATGAATCAAAACATTGTAGATAAACTGACATGTGTCCCAGCAGTAGTGCATTATCTATATATTAGCATGGTGATAGCCAGGTGCAAATTTATTTCATATCTTGACTGGAAATTTGTAAAATTTACCTTCTTGAACACAGAAAACATGAAATCAAACAAGAAACAAAATATTGCATCTTTTTTCAACTATCCTACATTTCTTTTCATTATATTTTGATAACTAAAACCATATTTTGGTCACAGCAATGCCTACAAGTAGCTACCATTTGGTTGAGTGGTATAGAAATAAAAGCTTATAAGCACTAATTTTAAGTATAATCCTCCAATGACAGATCAAAGTTATGACAGATCTAAAGTTATGAAAGATCTAAAGTTAACTGGTTAAGATAGATCAAAAACTTTCCTCCTTCTCTAGAAATTTAGAAGCAATTTGAACTACTCTCTTATTTTTAATTATCCTGTAAGTTAAAAAACAGTTTACTGCATGGGCATGGAGTTGCCATTTTAGATGGACCTTAAATGAGAGGATCATCACAATGAAAAAAGTTATTATTTTTTCAATAGGAATCATGTGGACCAAAATAAGGCCCCGTATTTTGTTATTTTCATAGACCCCTACACTGCTTTACCCCTGTCATCACCTCCTAGACAATATGAAGCTCCCTAGCAATTGAGTGTCCTTCGCTTGACAGGCTTATGACAAAAGCTTAAACCAAGTATGGATTGTAATACAACCATCACACATTTGAAGGACATTTATGGTCAATAGGAATGATAAAAAAAGCGTTAAAGAACTGGCCTTTAACTGCATTCATCAGTCACTTGACAATGAGACCTCACACACAGCTAAAAATACTCAAAGCAAGATTCCTACTCAAAGGAGCAGTCTTTTGACACTATAATGGTCCATATAATAATATTATGAAACTCACAAGGGGGAGCATAAGCTCTAGTCTTGAGACTTTCTTTGATCTTTTATAGGTATATCAGGAGAAGAATGTTTGACTAACCACCCATGACAAACTTTTGTAAATAATTATCGGAGGTTCTTGTAAAGAAGAAGGGTATTAGAGACCTCAAAGAAAAAAAGTTTCCACCCAGTTTTATTTTTTTTTTTAATTTAAATTTTCCTCCTTAAATCTTATTGTTCTAAAATACCATTCACATCATATTGATCTAAACACATTCATTTCCGTGAGAAAATCTACTAAAGCATCTAGTTTCCATGTTTCTCCTTGAAAATGTTCCTTTCTTGACAATGTTCCTTTTTTGTAACAAATGTTTCATTCTTCGTAACGAATGTTCCATTCTTATAAGGTTTTTTTTTTTTTTTTTTTTTTAAATTTGTTATAAGAACAAACTAAAAACAGAACCAATAAAAAAAATGTCTACCAATAATTATATTAAATGAAAGCTAAGATTTCATTGTATAAACTGTTTGGTTCGAACTCAAAAGACTTAATTGCGATTTGAGATGATTTTTTAAGGTCTATTGACAGATACAAAAGTGTTCACCACTGACGGCAAAAAGCGTTAGATTCTGAGCTTTTTTCATATTTATATTTTTTTAATTTTACAGAGGCGCTATCACCTCATAGCAAATCGCAATGATGTCAGTAAGTACATGTCATGTACTACTTACGCACGTCATCAATGTTAAACAATTGTTCACTCACTAATAGAAAAGTGCATAGGCCTATTGAAGATGAGTGAGTGTGTGTACAAAGAATAGGAATACATGCATGTTGTAGTACAGTATGTATGTGTGGTAACATTACAGGGCCGAGTTCAACAGAGCTGAATAAATTTATTGTTAGTTTAATAATGGGGCTATTTACTAAAATTACCACAATTAAAAGCTTTATGTTTTAATTCAAATGAGTGGAAAAAATAGGAGAAAAAAATGTGGCCTTGATGAGATTCGGACTCGTAACAATTAGTACAAAAGCAAGCAATCGGAAGTTGAGCCCATCGCCTTACCCATTCGGCCAAACGAATACTCATTCCCAAATATCGCTGTATTTATTAATATTGTGCGAAATATAATCAAAAGTGCTGTGAATATCAATTGGTTGCCTCTACCTCTCCATATACCATAAAAGGAGGGCCAGGATCTTTGATGAAGGAGTGCTATGTTTGCATCATTTTTTAAGACATTATAAAAAATTCTTATCTTATTGACTCAAGAGTAAAGCATCTCTCTAGTTTTGTACAACAAATTATGTAAAAAATTTGAATCCTTTTGAAGTCAAAATTTCAAGGCTCATTCTAGTGAAATAATTAATAACAAACAGGAAATGGGGTACAATATTGAAGAATGAGAATAGAAGAGGATAAAATGGTGATAGAGTGAGTTTGAAATTTCTCCTGTTTTCCTTATTTGTAACTTAGAAGCCACTTTTTTTACTTTCCTTGCAAAGAATATGTTGACAGCACATTGTGTCCTGGAAACACAAAAATGGAGCAAACTAAGATTTTCAATTTCCTCAAAGAACAGGATAGAGAGTTTGTTTGTACAAATAAATTGATCAGTGACTTTATTTATGTTGATTATGAAACTGGCAAGTCTGGGACTTTTATTTTCCTTGGCACATGCTGAAATTGCAATACAGCATGTTCCTGGTATAGGGGATTAACCTACTGCCCTAGCCATGCCCTTTTTCGATCCTCTAAAGGTTTGAATATTATCATATCTCCAAGTAACCTTATCTCAGACTCACTCCATTGTCAATCACTGTATTTATGAGAAAAAAGCTGGTTCATAGAGGCGGGGAGTAATTTCGGATTTAGAATGTTCAGATGTGACTTGGAAATGCTCTAGAGTATTCAGCAGATCAAATAAATCCAATTAAACATTCAACAAAAGCTAGATTTGTCCCAGATTATGTTGACAAATTTGGAGTTTCCGTAACTTAAAGTAGCATTGTGTGCAAGGTTGTTATATCATAAAGAGTATTGGTTTCTATAACTACAAGCTACTTCAATTTCCGAAGGTACTTTTCCATCAAATTAAAAGTATTTCATGTTGAATTTTGCAGATAGTAGTCACCAAAGAGAGTGTTTTCTTATTTAAAATGTGATTGATCACATCAAATCAGCACATGAGGAGGACTTTAGAAGGTAAAATTAGAAAGGAAAGACACAAAGTTGACCTTTTTAAGCAACCAATTTCTCATCAAAAACAAACCCAGTGGGACATGAAGGAGGGGTAAATTTATGGGCCATGCATGTAATTCTAAGTTCATATTAAATGCCTGTAATATTTCTCCCTTGAAAATATTTCCTTTCCTGAAATTTTCATTCTGTACAAAGCTACAAAAATGTTCTAAAATTCCCTCAGTCATTTCAGTAGAACTGGCAGATCAAAGAGGATTTTCTGGGGGCCAAAATAAGCCTTAGAAATTACGTGATGCCAACGAAGTACTACAGCCTTTACACTATGTGTTTCAGGGGCCAGGCAAATGACCAAGAGAAAGTGATAATTTATTGTAAAATAATTTTCTAATAAGTCAAAAAAAAGTTTTTTGTAGATCTTTGGGGCCATGGGTCTGGCCCCTGTTGATCCTGCTAAATTCACTAATGGTCAATGGAAACTAAATAATTCACATATCATTTAAAAACAACTCAGAAATATGTGTACACTGAGAATTTTTATCTCATTGCTAACACAATTGTGTGAATTCACTTTTGTTAATTTATAGTATTAGTTATTTTGTCATAAAGTTAATCAATCAAATAATAAAATGTTTTAATTTTTTCTCCTCTGTGTAACAAATATTCTTTCCTGACATTGAAAGCATTCCAGATCCAATTTTCATTCAAATTATATACACATGTGGCTATGAAATAAACGGATGGCTTTCAAATAGAGGTTTTTAAAGGGTGGAAGTTAGGGGTAATTATTCATGCTCTCTGTCATTCTGATCAGGGAGTTGGCATTCTAATGCCAACTCCCTGTCCTGATTGCCTCATTAGTATGGTTTGTCATACTTCAAAATTAATGATGCATGACATTACATAGAAATAACATACCCAGTCATGATATTTGTTATTGTCACTGTCCACTAATATATGACTGACTCATACATATCACACCAACTGTTTCTAATGGCTTTCCCACAGAAACTATTCCTTTTTTGATGCCCTAGCTTCTTTGATTACAGAATAATTTCTTCAATTCAGTGGTCAAGCGTGCTAATTTTGTATGACAGGGGTATTAGTGGTAGAAAAAGTTAAGAAAACATACAAATTCTATTCAAATTCTTGCTTTCTGCAGATTTGTGTCGGAATGATCAGACTTAACAGTGGAATCACAAACTTACATACATTAAGTCCTTGTTAACCTGTTGTTTGATCCTTCACATACATTATTTAAATGGGAGCAGCTGAATATTGAAAACATACAACGTAGAGCAACAAAACAAATTCCTGGATTAAGAGACCTATCTTATGAAGAGAGGTTAAGAAAATTAGATTTACCTTCTCTCAGTTATCGCCGAGTCCATGGGGATATGATTGAAACTTATAAGAGTCTGGCAGGTATAATGAGGAGGTATTTAATTGTGTCTATCTCTTTAGGCTCGCTCACTACTGGGCACAGTCATGAAAGTTTCAAGAGAAGACCAAGGTTAAACATCCGAAAGATTAATTCATCTTTTCAGGCGGTGAACTTCTGGAACAATTCGCCATGTGATGTTTTTGAATCACCAAGTATTCAGGCCTTCGAGAGATGGCTGGATAAAAATCAGCCAATAAAGTACAGTTATACTAAAGCATCAAATCATCCAGACAACATCTTTTTGCAGAATTAGATGACAGAAGAGCAGGTACAAGGGGCCTTTTACCAGAAAAGAATCTGTAAGAATCTGTCAGACTATAACCAAGAGGTTTTTAGTCTTCATCAAACCCTCACTCGAAAATCAGAGGGAAAAACAGTCTGATGATAATCAGTGACTAAATGATAAAATAATAATCTGAGAGGACCGTAGACCCCCTCATACCACACTTTGGTCACATCGCTGTATACCACATTTATTGGTGATGGGTCAAGCAAATTTCTTGAGCGGAGATTCTCTCTTTAAACGCTATTCTGTTCAGAATGTAAAACTCATTCTGCTAAGTTAAAATTTCTACCTGTCCAGAACAGAACAAGATTCTTCACAATTTTTTCTTTTTTTTTCTTCTAAATGTCATCTTTATTAGAAGATGGGTATGGCTGACTACAAAAGTAACATTTTTGTTGATGTAAAACACAGAACCAAGAATATATGTCTTTGTTGTACCAGGGAGCTCCCTGATTTCAACAGCACCCTGATGTACCATGAGTCTTTTACAATGGCTTTACTCCTGGAGTGTTCAAAGTTTGTCATTTTTACTCATTGCACAACACAACCATAGTTTTTATGGCCAGCTACCATATCTTAATCCATTATCAACACATTTTTATATAAACGAACACAAGGCTCTTTCAAACAAACAAAAATACCAAGAATTTATGGAATACCAATTAAATTTTTGGACACATTACTAATAAGAAATGAAATAAATGTTTATTTTGTTTCTGTCTGGCAAATTATATAGCAACAGTTAAGAGTTCTATGACAAGCCAGTTATTGTGAAAATATGCTTCTTAGAGACAAAATTTAGACAAAAAGAAGCACTTAATGACCACAGAAATCTTGTTTTACTTTTCTGACAACTTTGATGGAGACAGGGGCTCTAGTCTGCCCCTAAACCATCCCAACCACATGATACTAATCTACTAGATGGTTACAATGAACTTTTTCATAAACATGCATATGGTATCACAATTACCTTTCATAAAGAATACATTTTTGGCATGAATCCAACCAGTAAAAATAGTAACTTCACCTGAGTATCACAATTCAAGTTAAACACCAGATATGGTGTTAACATGGACAGTAGTATAAAAAAAAGTCATACACAAATACCGACAACCGATCAATAATCGCCGCGGAAGTGACTAGCACACCATGCATACATACATACATACACACAGTATGCACTTAAAAAACGATACACAACCGGATGTAATTTCACAAATTTGAGTTGACTGAGATAACATTCCCTAGGTTACAGTAGTTGTTTTCTAGTCTTTAATTGCAAATTATCCTTCAGAAGATCACAACCAGTACATGAATAGGACATACAGGTGGCATAGCACACAATACAACACTCGTGAGTAAACTTTGATGTGACCCCCTCCCTGTTTGACAAATTGGTTAGTGGTCAATCACTTTCCACTTCTGAAAATGATTTCTTTGGTTTGTATGTGATACTGTAGTTGCTGCTAGCAATTAATTTTTGAAGGGTAAAATCACAAAGCATGGTACCATTATAATTACAAGAAAGAGAGCGTCATAATTCCTTTACGGGCTGTGGAGATCCCTCAGGCAGTCAGGACAAAACCAAAGCCACTTGATCATTTCTTTATTGTGCTATTGATATTTGCCATTTTGTGCGTCTCTCAGTGAGCTTTCATCTTATCATACCTTAAAAAGATTTAGAGTTAATATCAAAAACTTCCAATTTTGCTCCAGGCAGCACAGCTTGTGTATTTACTGACTTAGTTAAAACCTAGGGACAGCACTTGATGTGGCAATGAAATTTATAAAACAGGATGTAAATTCACGGGAAGGACCCTCCAGCACCAGAAAGAAGGAAAGAACACAAGTTGTGACAGTACTTTATGCTTTATTTCTAAAAGGAAGATTAACAAAACATAAAAAAAGCAGAAAGTTCAAGATACTTACAGAGTTGCCACACTTCAGGAACAAAATACAGTACTTGTTTGCAACAACACAAAATCTTTAAAAAGTATTTCATTTAAGTTGTAAAAGAAGATACAGTGATCTTTTGCATAACATATGGGAATGTTTGGTTCATACGCTTGCAATAATCTCCTTAACTGTGCAAATCGCTCTGAAAAATCAAACATATTTTGCACTTCAAACGTTATGACTATAGAGTCTGAATATTTTGTTCCATTTCAAACAGTATAGAGAACTTGAATTCTTTATCTATTACTTGAGACCAGTTTCATTTCATTAATTTAAAAAGTAAATACCGTAATGTCTAAACTATAAAAATTATTTGTTCTTGTTTTTCAATGAGAGCGCAAGCAACATCACAAGGTTATCGCCGCTTTGACCTTTGTAACTTATGAATGAGAGAATTTGGGAGTACATTTCACACAGCCTGACAATTAACATATATCTTTTTACCATATATATAAAATCCAACATGATTGGTGCAAAAAAGGTCCCATACTTTGTACTAGTTTCCAACAAACAGAAATCGATAAGAGAAAACATTTCGCGTCAGCCTATGTATCCATTTATTTTAATTATGACGTAATCTTAGCTCGCCCTAGCTGCATGGACTGTACTATTGTGTGCAGCGGGTTTCCTGTTGTTTGTGTATTGTAAACATGCTGTGAAGAGGCGATAAGCATTTTCCAATGTCAGAATTTGGCTTATTTTGCTTCCATTTTTACAGTTTTCTTGTATATTTTGTTACACTGATATATATTTCTTATCATATGACTGTATTCATCAGAAATTAAAACATTATTTGGCTGAAATATTATCGACAACAATCATGAACGAAGAAGTGCAAGAGCGAGGCATAACGACAACTTTAGGTTGCATGATTATGATACCAAAAATCAAGAACTATGCTATTTATAAAACATTTTGTATGAATTAATATCTGTTTATTATATCCTTGAATAAACTTTTTTATATCTTTTCTTATCACTGCATTCTTAAAAATTGTTTTCTATTCAGCACAAGTACAGTTTGTTATACATTTGTTTAAGAAAAATGAGTTAAAAAAAGTTTCTCATCAGTAATGCCTTGTCTAAGAAACTTTTGAAGTGAAGTTGTGTGAGTATTTAATTTAATTTAATTAGTTTTGCTTTAAAGATATTTCATTGGAACTGGCTAGTTGTTAAATAAAATGTTGTCTTAAGTTCCATTCCACTTGGCCTACATCCCACATGCGGCATGCTATGCCATCAAACATGGCAAGCCGTCCCACCCTCTCTACATGCCGTCCCACCCTCTCCCTCATGCTGTCCTGCCCCTCTCCCATATGTCAACTCAGCCTCTGACTGTCACTGGTATTTACAAGAGTTACAATCCTGGCTATGACCACGCTACACGTAAACACTCTAAAATCTGTGAAACCATAATACTTTTGTATGATAAATATACACACATAAACGGCCTTTCATGTGTGTCGATAAATCCATAATTTTTTCGCCCTCAAAGAAAATCTTAACAAACTTGGCCTCCACTGCATGCAAACTAAAAGTATTCAACTATTGTTTCGATGACTTTGTTCTTAACACCAATCCGCATAATAATGGGGCAATCCAAATCCTACCAAGTCTATTTATAGTTTTCCGTAACACATCACAGCTAGTTCCATGAATTTTTCCTTATGCACGTTTTGGGGTAAACATTTTCATATGACCCTGAGCCAAACCATTTATCTGGGCATTGAAATTTTTATCCATAGTATTTAGTGCATTGAATGACAAAAGAAAACTTTTCAAACTGTCCTCAAAAGCCTCTAGATTGAGGCCCCAAATACTGATATACACTCATAAATCACAACCCATTTTAGCTCTATGCTACCTATTGACAATGCTTTTTGCATGGCAACATATTTTTTTACTTTTAGTGATGATTTTCTGACTTCCCCTGCCCCCACAAATACTTTGAGAGGAAAATTTGATTTTGTGACCCCTCCCCCCTCCCCCACACACACTCACTTTCGGTGGGCAAATCCAGCCAATATGACCTACCAGGCAGTTCCCTTGACCTACCTCCTCTCTAACCATTCTACAGGCCATACAAAAAAAGTACAACTTACAACCACAATTCACTCCTTTTAATGGTTCAGTTTCTTTAGATATTATAATTATGTTGAACTTTGTATTAAAGTATGAGGTCTATTAAAATTTAATTACATACATTCCTACAACTTAGAACAGTATCAGTACAGTTTTCTGTTCTACTTCAAATATTTTTTTAGGGAAGTAATTAAGTTTTAAAATTAAATGTTCTTTTAGTAAAATTCCTTTGAAATGAGGTAATATGATTAGATATGCTGAATTTGTGAGGTCAATGACCAGCCAGATTTACTCCTTTTTGATGATTCATAGAAAGGTTGCAATGAGTGCTCAACAAGAAACCCATAAAGAGCTTCAGATGGAGTGACACATTAGAGTACAATCCTACCTGAATGAAGAACAATAAATATCTTTAGTAGGATAAACAAAACAAATTGTCTAAAAGTGGTGAAAGTTTGGTTTTGGTCAAAGCGGACAGGTTTGTTTTGTCAGAACTGGTTTTTCAAGAATTTTGGCTATATTCCTCCTGATTCATAGGGCTGGTTGAGTTAAAAGTTAGTTATGAATCAACGGGATAGGCACTTGATGGAAGGAAGGTCACCTCTCAAAAATCAATTATCTTCTGGACTCTTAAACAAATAAGATGATATATTGAACATAGTGATTATTTGTCTGAAACATGATTAAGATATGCAGTGATGCATGTTTGCTGACCAAATTGTAGGACAATTGACAGGTCAATCAAATAAATGAAGGATTAATTCATCTTTGTTTCTTTTAGTATAAGCCTAATTCTTATTAGAGGGTACAATTGATATCAGTTTTAAGCAACACATCTGACTCTCCAACTAGCATGTATGGTTTAAAGGATTAGTTCAGGGGTCAAGCAATATGAAAGAGGACTTCAAAAGAAACAAAATAGTGAAAAAAGCATTCAACAATCTTATTCCGTTAAGGAGATATCTAAGTTTAAAGTTTTGTATCATTTGTGTAGAAACGACTGAAATCAGACTAGTTGTGATGTCATGGCCTTAGATTCATCAAAGTCTTTAAGTATTCTATCATATTTTGTCCTGCAAATTTGTGGCTTAAAAACCATGGGATATGTCAAAAAAGAAGTAATACTGAATCTAGGATCATGGGTATTTATAATATACCACCTAAAGAAAGTTTGAGGGAAAATAATTTTAAGTGAAAAAATTTAATAAACTTTCTTTAGAATACATTAACAATTATTAAAAATGTGAGGATGAAGACACAACCTTCCATAGTAGACTTACTACACTAGTCATTTCTACACAGATAAGACAGAGCTTGAAACTATAATGGATAAGATTTTTGAATGCTTTCTTCACCATTTTGTTTCTTTTAAATAAGATAAACTTGCATGACTACTGAACTAACCCTTTAATGATAGACAACAGGTTTTAATGCTAGCCATGTAATCATTTTAAGTTCAGTTATCTGCTTTCGTGTATTTTTTTATTTATCTATTTATTTTTTGGGCAAACTTATAACTTAAATGTACTGCATTTGCCATATCAGTATATTGTCATTTCTTGAATAATAATTAAATTTGATCAATGTATTAGTTTGTTGCCCAAGTAGCTCACACCCTAAAGCAGCCCTTTTTCCATCACAACATTCTTAAAGATGAAAAACGAAGTTGAGATAGTTGTCTCACTGTTAGCCATCGAAAAGTCTTTTCGAAATTGTGATGGCTAGCATGCTTGGCTGATAAAGTGTGTAATACTTACATTGATGGGGTTTTAATTTCTATTCTTCAGAAGTTCAGCTACAGCTAGCTAATTTAAAACGTACATAGCAGCTTCAACATACATCAACTGATCAAGTGATTGACAAAACATATCAACATAATAACACAATAGTACATTATATAGAAATTTCATTTGTAATCACCATCAATACTAAAATGTTTATCCTTCAAATAACTGTTATCTATGATTACCCTTTATTTTCATTTTTAAAAATCTTTTAGCAGTTACATTGATGGCACAGTCTCAACTTTGCTAGCTGTAGCTGAACTTCTGAAGAATAGAATCTCCCTTTCACTTTCCACCCTTTTCCTTAATCTTCCCCTTTTATTCTCCCTGCATCTTTTTCACTGTCCTTGTCCCCTTTTATCTTCCATGTCCCATTTCCCTATTCATCCTCCATTTCCTCCCCTTTTCATCCTTCATGTCTATTTTCACTCTCTCTACTTTTGTCACCCTCTCAGCCTCCATTTTCATTCCTTGTCCCTTTTTCGCTCCCTGCCACTTAAATAACCCCCCTGCCCTTATTGCTCTGTCACTTTTCATCTTCCCTGTCCCTTTGGGACATTTAATGAATGCTTTAATATTATAATTCTCCATCATTTGTCACTTGTCTCTCAACCAAGGGAAAAATCACATTTTTATCTCTTTGACCATCAGAAAGAGACTAACGAAGATACTATAGTATTTATTTCAATAAGGCAGGACTATCTCATGTAGAGATTATCTAAGTGGGTGTACATGCAGGGATACAGTAAAAAGAGGTATGTCTGATTATCTTATTTAGCTATTGTGTGACATGATATCAATACTTTTTTTTTGGAAAGGAAAAATATCATTTAATTCTAGCAGGTAATTTATTGTATGAATGAAAACGTCATTTGATAAAAAAGACAGGCTTTCAAAAAGATCATTAGTCAATCTTTGAGTTGCATGATGCTGTTTGAAAATCTTATTTGTTTATGCTAATGAAATAAACAATGAGACATAAGTATCTTGAAAACAAATATCAGCCAAAAATGACTAAATGTTAGAAAATTAATTAATTTTTTCTTCTTCAAATTTAAGACTTACATCGTTACAGGAAACTGATCATGCAATGTAAGTTTTTTTCCTTTGAAATTTGATGGTCTTGTCCACAAGCATGAAGTGTATCCTTACCTAGCTGCTTTGTGCCAAGGTCCATTCAACGTTTCCACTCAATCCTGCAGGCCACAGCAATCTTGGTTTTGTTCCATGTTTTCCACCCTGCCTTGTTTCTTTCCAATGGTCATTTTGGGTCTCCCTCTTTTGCGTTTTCTACCAGGTGCCCATCTTAAAGCTATCACGCAGTCATCATTTTGTTTGTGCCTTAATATGTGACCAATGAATTTCAATTTCCTTTGTCTGATGTCATCGCTAAGGAGTTGGATACTTCCTTGTTTGAAATTTTCTGTTGTCATCTTATGTTAAGGATCCTCCGTAGGCATTTGTGTTGGAAAATGTCAATACATTTTTTGTCACCTTTATTCATTTTCCAGGTTTTGCTTCTGTACAGGAGAACAGGCTTTACTGCAGTTTTTCACAGCTTAATTTTTGTATTTTTGCTAATACTGCTGAGCTCCATACATTTTGAGTCTCACGAATGTACTTTTGCTCTCTGTAATCTACTGTGTACATCACTTTTGGTAAGAATAGGAGAGCAATGTCGTCTGCAAAGTCTAGGTCATCATCAAGCTTGGATGTGAACTTCTATTGGATTCCTGTCTGCCAATCTGCACCACTCTCCTTATCACCCAGTCTATTACAAGTACTGTATGAATAGGAAACCTGACACTGAGCAGCCTTCTTTCACACCAGTGGTAACTGGGAACCAGTTAGTTGTGTCATTTTGATCAATTACAGCAGTTGAAACTGTCTTACATGGCTGTCATGATGCTGACCAATTTGTTGGGTATTCCATAATGCTTCATTGTTAACCAGATGGATTCTCTATGAATTGAGTCAAATGCTTTTTAAAGTCTATAACGTGTACGTACAGTGGAGCTTGCCATTCGTTGACCTGTTCAATGATGTTTCTCAGTATGAAGATTTGTTCAGTAGTTCCTTTACCTTTTCTGAACCCTGCTTGTTCCTTTCTTAGTTTGTTTATCTGCTCCTTCATTAATCTGGTCGATGATAATTCTTCCTAATATCTTACTAGCGATGGGTAATAGGGTTATGCCTCTCCAGTTTTTGCATTCCTTTAGATCTCCTTTCTTTGGAAGCTTGTTGATTAGTCCTCTTCCATTTACTGAGGTTTTTTTCATGTAACCACACTTTGTCTAGCAATGCTTTCAGTTTTATGGTTGTGAAATTGATGTCTGCTTTGAATAACTCTGCTGTGATATGATGATTCCTGGTGCTTTGCCATTCTTGAGTTACTTGATGGCATCTTTTATTTTTGTCAGGCTTGGTGGGTATGTGTCCATGTCTATAATTTCTGCTTCCTCTTGTTCCATGACAATGTTGTCTGGTTTCTCCCTATTAAGCACCTCTTTCTCCCTATTGAGCACCTTTCTCCCTATTGAGGCATTGATAAATAAAATGTATTAATAAACTTTACTGTTGTAAAGTGATTTATATACCCCATTTACTTCTTAAATGATGCCATTTTACCCCTTTGTCAGTCTAGGTCCGAAAGGCATTAAACAGGTTAAGTAATTTATATACCCCATTTGCCCCTCAAGTGATGCCATTTTACCTCTTTGTCAGTCTAGGTCCAAAAGGCATTAAACAGGTCACAACTCAGAATGGTGATCTATTAGGTATGTCACGGATGACGTGTTGCTATTATTTAATCAAAATTTTCATACACCAATGGCTTCCATCATCAATGTGAACAAGCTGACTGGTACAAGATAAAGTCAACCAAATTGTTTGTAAAGATAATAACCCATGGTAATACTAAGCAAAATATTTGTGGGTCAATGAGTCAGTAATGTGAAAAATAATACAAAAACGTATTTTAAATTTTTTCTTCTTCTATAGTTCATAACAATTGGTACCGAACTGAACGCCGGTATTTCAGTTTTAAAACAAAAAGTCCCCATGAAAAATGGAAACGTATAGGGGCCTAAATACTTGAGTTTCCATGCTATTTTGGGGTGGTATTACCATATAAATCTGCGTTGATTTTAGATGAATTATCAGCCATGAAATGCTTAAAATCGCAGAGCTTCCGGGGCTTGGCCCCTTGGCCCCCTGGACCTACAGGGGCTTCACTCCTGAACTAGGCCCTAAGGCATGCCCTTAAACTCATGCCGTTTAGACTGGTGCTTTGCGCTATCATTTACACCTACAGCGTCAAAGATTTTGTCAGGAAATAATATAGTCCTTCACACCCCCTCCCCCCAAAAAAATTCTTAGCTACGCCCTGGGAAAATCCCGCTCATGATGTGTGATCAATTTGGTTTAATGTTGATCCATCCGAGATACCCATGTTAGTTTGTGTATTTCTTTGTGGGGAAAAAGTGTGCCAGTAATGACGAATTCATTTACGTCGCAGAGATCGCCTTTGTTGTTCAAGGTTCCTACTCCATATTTCTCCATTGCTCTCTTGTTATTGGGGTTATCACAGCCTACTTTGGCAATAATATCCCCTGATATGATCAGCATGTCATACTTGTTGTGATACAATACATCTTTCAAGAGGTCCTCTGCATCTTCAGTAAGAGCATAGGCATGTACTATGGTCAGAGTAGATTTGAGTAGATTCTGGCTACTATTAGCCTCTCGTTCACTGCATGGTGTCCAATCTATCATAGATTTTGCAGCTTCACTGGTCATTAAGATACCCCTTAGCGATGTATGTTACATGTTACCAGAGTAGATGACAACTTTATCAGTGCAGAGTTTTATTTTCCCTGATCCTGTCCAATGACTTTCACTTATCCACATTAATCCCATTATGTCAGTATTGGTGTTTCTCATCTCTCTCGCTGCTTGTGCAACTTTTTCTGCCCCATACAGGGTCCTCACATTCCAATTGCATAGTCTTAAGTTGGGATATTGGATCAACTATAGTGGTCTTTTCAGCTCCGAGCTTCCTTTCGGCTTTCACCCTGGAGCATCATACGTCCTCTCTTCCAAAGTACCACAGCATCTCCAAAGTTTGGTGGATTTAAATTTGTGTTTCTGGTTTTAGTAATCGAGGTTTGTTTTATATTATGCTGGGTGATTGGACCCGAGATCAACCCTCAACCTGGAAGACCAGGGTTTTCTGTCAGGGTTTCCGAAGAAGTGTAACAGGTAGATAACTTGTACCTCTCATAACTTGATGAAAGACCAGAACCAAAAGGTTTTGTGGTTCCAAAACTTTTTTCTTTCTTTTTTCATATGCTAATTGATTTTCAAGTTTTGCATTAACTGTCATGTCATTGCATATTATGAAATATTTTGTTCCATGATATTCATTAGTAAGTCATACCCACCATGCAGATCAATAAAATAGAACCTGTTGACAACATTAGCATGTATACAATAATTATAACAACTACACTATCATAGCATGTATGATATGATGCAAAAACCCTTTCTCGTTTAACCTATTTCAAGAATTTGTCAGTAAGCCCCGCCCACTCATTAATATTCCTGACATCACTACCACAACATTAGAACATATGTACATACCAAGAATCATCTGTGTACGATATATGGCATAAATCTGATCTACTGTTCATGAGGTAAAATACAGTGTTTATGCCCCTTAGCACTTTCACATTAAGCCACGCCTACCATGCATATCCAATATGACACAAAACGAACATAAAATTGCTCATTTATAACTTTTTCAAAATGTTCATTTTAGCCCCGCCCATTCATCAATATGCATGATACCACTACCAAAAACATTAGCTAGGCACATCTGCAGACCATGAGTTACCAAAGTAACAAAACATGACGTGAATCCAGCTCACTTTCACATTAAGCCACGCCTAGCATGCATATTAATGACATCTGTTGATAACATAAGCACGTAGACAATAACCAACAATATTATCATGTCCAATATGACACAAAACGGACATACAATTGCTCATTTATAACTTTTTCAAAATGTTCATTTTAGCCCCGCCCATTTATTAATATGCATGATACCACTTCCAAAAACATTAGCTAGGCACATCTGCAGACCATGAGTTACCAAAGTAACAAAACATGACGTGAATCCAGTTCATACTTTTTGAGATATCGTGTTTCTAAGCTTTTTGTTTACAAAATCATATATATTACCCTGCCCACTACGCATATTCATGAAAGTCAACGATTTTATACAATGAACACATACACATAGCTTATTATCATCATTATTACAACAAAATGAAACAAAACAAACATGTGATTGCCAAACAAGATCATTTGAACATTTTTATATTAAGCCCCGCCTAATCATTAATATGCATGATATCATCACCAAAGACAATAAGGCAGACTATGAGCTATCTGTGTATCACACATATAATGTGAACCCAGTTCATAGCTTTTCAGATATCATGCTTACAAGCTGTTTGTTTACAAAATCACATTAGCCCCACACACTATACATATATTAATGAAAGTCAACATTTTTATACAATGAAAATGTACATTCTAGCTAACATCATTTTTATTACAAATATGAAACAAAACAAGACATATAAATGTCAAAATAAGAGCATTTCAAGATTTGTATAATAAGACCCACATATTCATTAATATGCATGATATCACCAGCAAAATAATAGTGCACATCTACAGACCATGGCCTTTCTGTGTACCAAATATGACATGAATCCATTTTACCATTCTTGAGATACTGTGTTCACAAGCTTTTTTGAGCAAAATCAAATTAAGCCCCGCCCACAATGCATAAATGAAATTCAATATTTTTACATCTTGAAAATGTACATTCCAGCTAAAATCATAACTACATACCAAATATGAAACAAAACAGACATGTGGTTGTTAAAATATGAACATTTCATGATTTTTACATTAAGCCCTGCCTACTCATTAATATGCATGATATCACCATCAAAAACAATAGGGCACATCTATGGACCATGGACTATCGTGTACCACATATAACATGAATCCACTGTATTGTCTTGAGATATCATGTTTAGGTGCTGGTCGTCACTGTGTCACTGTGATACACATACCCACACCCACACACCACCATCATCATCATAGGTTCCTGATGCTGTCGCATTGGAATCAAAAATCTGTTCTACATGTAGATCTTTTTCTTGTAACTGCCCTGTGGCTACAACAACATCATCCACATCATTATTATATAACTTCTCTCCAACTAATGCAAACCCAAGTATTGACGTCATTGTTATTATTGTTGTACTTATTGATCACAAATACCAATTACATTGATTTGGAAGTTTCACATGATAAAAACTGACATAAAGCCTTCCAATTAAGCATACTAGACAAGAGGTGATGACAAAAGGGTTTGATATTGTAGGAAACATTACTGTGAAAATCTAACCTCTGTTTGGCAACAAAGTCCTTTAAAAAAATGGCCAAAATGTATTCATGACTTTTCCATTACAAAAAAAAAAAAAAAAATCAATATTTTAACGATGAGCAACCAAATGGGTTGTTCCTTTTTGTTCCAGTACAATGGGTGGATATCATTACCCTTGTCCCAAAGATGACAAAGTATGCACTCTTCATTGTGGGTACCGACCACCCTCATCAACTGTATCAGATGTACTGTATGACATCGTGTACATGTACTATAGTTGGCCCACTGCATAGTTATTGATTGAAGAAACAACTTAGCAGGGCCATAATTCACACCTGAAAAGTAAAGGGGGGGGGAGAGGGGGACATGGCCTCTTATCTGAAAAGTGGGGGGGGACAAGAGGCAAGTTTTCTCCAAAATGTACCAAATTTTTAAAATTCAGCTCAAAATTATGGAAAGACCCTGCCCCCTTCCCCCTTCCTTTCTCCCTGCCTTCCCTTCCTTGGAATTATGGCCCTGTACAAAAGTATTCGAATTAAAAACTGACACATGGCACATATGTTGAACACATAGATACTTAGTTTTATGATATTTACAAGTCAATGGGCAGCAAAAAGCTTTCTGCAACTCTTACATCATATGATTAAATTAAACAAAAAAGAACATCTCAAGAGTAGCTCTCATGAAAAGCGCTGGTCATGACAACTACCTCTTTTTCCCCCACAGCTTAAATCCAGGCTATATCATAAAATAGAACTCCCAGGTACTGGAGAAAGTACACATTACATTTGCAATTATTGCTGTATGCTAGAGTGCTTGATTATGTAATCCACTTAAAATTATTCCAGTCAATTTAATTTGAATTTGAATATACACTTAATGCAGCCTGCTTGAAACTTGCTTGGACCATGGAGCAATTAACTGAGAGTCAATAGCTTCATGCTTGGACTAAAGACTCTATCATTTCTGCATACCGATTAAATAAATAGACATTTGCAGTACAAACAGGTTACTTTATGTTCACAGTAATACTAATATAGTATACCTTAGAAATTTTACCAACCAAAACCAAAAGGTTTTGTGGTTCCGATGTTTTTTTAAATTTTATACATACTGATTGATTTGCAAAATTTGTATTAACTGTCATGTCAATGCATAGGCCTATCATAAAATATTTGTTCCATGATATTTATTTATTAGCCACACCCACCATGCAGATCAATACAAATTGTTGACAACATTAGCATTTGCACAATAACTAACAACATTATCATAGCAAGTATGATGCAAAAATGGTTGCTTGTTTAACCTATTTCAGTAATTTGTCAGTAAGCCCCGCATACTCATTAATTTTTATGACATCACTACCAAAACATTAGAACATATGTACAGACCATGACCCCTGATATAGCATGAATCTGATATATTGTTCATGAGATGCAGTATGTTTACTTTACATTTAGGACATTCACATTAATCCACACCCACCATGCATATTAATAACATCTGCTGATAACATATGTACAAAATAACCAACAAAATTAGCATGCCCAATATGACACAAAACGGACATACAGTTGCTCATTTATCACTTTCTCAAACTTTTTACTTAAGCCCCATCCACTTATTAATATGAATGATATCACCACCAAAAACAATTCAACACATATACACACCATGGGCTATCACTGTACCACATATGACATGAATCCAGTTGACCCTTCTTGAGATACCATGCTTACAAGCTCTATTCAGCAAAATCATATTTAGCCCCGCCCACTCAACATTCTAAAAAATCATGAACATGTACACAGCAGCAAACATAATTATCCCAAATATAAGACATGTTGTTATACATGTATGAACATTCCAAGATTTTAACATAAAGCCATGCCTGCTCATTAATATTCATATCACCACCAAAAATAGTAGGGCACATCATGGGCTATCTGTGTACCACATATGACATGAATCTAGTGTAGCATCCTTGAGATATCGTGTTTACAAGCTGGCCGTTACAAACATACATTTATACATATGTATGCATACACACATACATACATACACGCATACATACATGCATGCATGCATACATACATACATACATACATACATACATGCACACACACATACATACACATATACATACACACACATACATGCATACACGCCATCATGACCGCATATGTTCCTGATGTTATCACATCGGAACCAAAAAGGAAAAGCCCTTTACAAAGTTTTATATTCAGAGAAAAATAAGCCTGGGGATGGTGTTCATGCAACATGGGTGTAGGAAGGATCACCTCTCAGAAAGGGCAAGAACCCCAATTTCAGGTTACAAGCAGAAACTTGCACTAGTAAATCATTCCCTAACTTTATAGCATACAGTGACACCCCCACCCCAATTTAAAAAATTAGGTTTCTAATGGATATATTGTACTTTTAATACAGCAGAAAAGAAAATACTTGATCTAACTATTTGAGGTCATTTACTGAACTGCTAAATAACAATTTAGTCATTGGTTACAGTAAGATTTCATCTTGCTTGTCCTCTAATTTCTTTCTTCCCATTCTCTAGTCTCGTCTGCCAGTATTAGGCTGTATCACTGATTTTCACAAAAGATCTTACTCATGGTCATTCTACTCCCCTTCCACCACAGCCCCATTCACCCTAGCCCCATCCACCCTGACCTATGATTATAAGTCAATATATTCAACCAATTCATACACCTTGATTAGTTGTAAAACCTGCAATAAATGCCACTCAGAACCCCTAAAGTAAATCTAACAAACTATTCCCTTACGGAGTATAATTATAGCATCAGGAACCTATGCGGTCGTGATGGCATGTGTGTGTTATGTATGTGTGTGTATGGGTGTATGTATGTGTGTGTGTGCACTTGTAGATGGTGGAAATTCGGGATAATCATATGTTACAGACACCTTTCAATTAGGGACACACCTGCAATTGGGGATATCCCCAATTGGCAGAAAGCTCATATAAATTGACGATTCATCTTCATGCCTGTCAGCCTGTGAGGTAGAACTTTACCTCTAAATTTCATCCTGTTTTAAGATTCCCCTAATTTCCCAGCGTTTTATCATATGCTGGTGTGTATGGTGTGTATCCAAATATCTTGACTACACCTACAGTTCAAAAATTGACTTCCCCAATTACATGATAGAAAACGCATGGCATCACAAATCAAAGTGCATAGCGCCATCAATAATGTGATGTTTTGGACCTATGATTTCACATCTTCCAAGTGGGGATATACACATGGGACTTGAATGTTCACATTGGAACTGTGAAATATTTATTTATCCCCACTTTTATAGGATGCAGTTTAAGTACATGTGTAAAAGTTTGTATCCCTACTACTTCCCATGTATGCTTCTATAGGCTTTTATACCAAGAAGGAATAGGAATTAACAAGAAATCACTGTGGGTGTAGCATCTAGGCATATATTGTTTGAAAATTCTGCAATCTTTTTTTGCACAAGTCCTTTAAATCATAAGTCTCATTTTTAGTTCCGATGCTAATAGCATAAGGAACCTTAGAGTCATGATGGCATGTGTATGTATGTGTGTGTGGGTGGGTGTGTATAGTTGTATGTGTGTGTATGTGTATATATGCATGTGTATCTGTGACAGCAAGCTTTTAAGCATGATATCTCAAGAACAATATACATTGGATTCTTGTCACATTTGGTACACAGATAGCCCAAGGTCTGTATATGTGCCCTATTGTTTTTGATGGTGAAGTCATGCATGTTATTGAGTAGGCAGGGCCTAATGTGAAAATCTTGAAATGCTCATATTTTAACCGAACATCTATTTTGTTTCATATTTAGTACAATTATGATTCTAGCTAGTGTGCACTTGTTCGTGGTTTAAAAATATTGAATTTCATATATGCATAGTGGGCAGGATTAATATAATTTTGTTGAAAAGAGCTTGTAAGTATGGTATCTATAGAATGATAAACTGGAATCATGTCATATATGGCACACAAATAGACCATGGTCCGTATATGTGTCATATTGGTTTTGGTGGAGATGCCATGCATACAATGAGTAGGCAGGGCTTAATGTAGAAATCGTCAAATGCTCATATTTTTACAACCTCATGTTTGTTTTTATTCATACTTGGTATATTTATATTGTTTGCAAGTGTATACATATTCATGGTATAAAATAGTTGAATATCATTCATATACGTAGTGGGCAGGGCTTAAATAGTTTTGATGAAAAGAGCTTGTAAATACAGTAACTCAAGGACAATACATTGGATCATCTTAAGTGGTACCTCCATGATTGGATACAGGTCATATGTGGTACACACTGAGATAACTTATTGTCTGCTTGTGTGCCCTGTTGCTTTTGGTGGTGATTTTATGCATATTGCTTTAAGGAGCTCTCGACCGAAAAGTGAGGGTGTCTTTTTGTTATAATTTGTGGGCGTTTCATCCTCATCCAATCAAATCTCGCAACCCGTTTTTTCATGGCTTTAATCTCAATGGAAGTTCATTCACTCGCCGAGTGCTCTTAATAAAAGTTTGTTCACTCACTGAGTGCTCTCGATCAAATGTTCACTTTTGTGCGGACGTCTGCACATGTTGCCTTCCACTTCTTCTGGCACGGTACTATGACAGTGACAAAATGATAAGGCCCAAGTTAACTTAAAGCTTGATATTCTTAGCTGATAAAGAAGCCTAGATCTAGAAGGATTTAACTAATACTGTAATGTATGGGTAGTTGACTGTAACGTTAGTGTAATAAACCTCTTTTCAAAATATCATGTCCTAATGTTATCTTATTACAGTTACTTAACAACATAGTAAGACTCAACGTATGAAGTGTTACTAATTTATTACCAAATTGAAATGCGTTCCAGCCATGAAAAGACGCAAATTCCAAGTAAAGTTTATTGAGTAAATAGGTTTATAAGAAAAAATAGTAACGAAATAAACTTCCTGTGCATTTGTCAGGTACACACAACCGGCCGAGTTACCCTAGGCAGTTAGGCCTATGTGCATGATCGACAGCACAGCAAAGCTATGAATATTCAAATCCAATGAGGCTGTATGAAAAGCCTATACAAAAGTGTAAACGCGGGTACCCAAAATATCCGGGTACCCGACCGATTGTGTTGTTACCCGGTTCCAAAAATACAACCCGGGTATAAATTTTCATGATATTACCAATTGCAGACTTTTTCTGTTTCAGAATTGTATGTTAAAAAGAATCAATCTTAACTTACAAGAATTATAAAGTGTATGTTTCCTTTCTATTCCAACACAATCATACAATAAAACGATCACAAAATATTGTCACCGATCGCAGAAAAGATGTTAAACGAGCGATGTGGCTACATGTAGTAACGTATATACGCTAGTAGTACTACATGTACTAGTAGCACAAAACTTAACTCTCTAAACTTCGCTGTAAAAAAAAATAATATCCAAACCAGTGCGCAACAAGCAGTGTATGTAGTATGCTGTAGAAAAACTATATTGCAGTTGAACATTACCAAACTGTTTTGAAAGCTTGTCTGCTATTTGCTGAAAAAAATTGTACCACCTATTATGAAGCAATCACAAGTTGTGTTCAAATGAAATTGCTACGTGTTACTGAGCGTGCACGTAACAGAATTGTGGAATTAGTCAGTAATTCCCAGCATAGCGTTGATGAGGTGGAATCATGTATTAATATTTAGGAATACCAAGTAACCCATCCCGTGAAATTTGGAGAAAGTGCATATATTATTATTTTACAGTATTTTATGAAGACGGGTAAAAAAAGAGACAAGAAACATTTGTATTCTGTTTCTTTGTTCACAAAAACAAAGGTACGATTGACAAACAAGAAATAACACAAAATTTTACAAGGTACACTGTTAGATTTTAATACATATACTACTTCCGCGAAAAATATTGAAAATGATTTGTTGGTACGCCGGGTACCCGGATACCCGGCCAATAATGCAGGTTGGCTGCCCAGTCCAATTTTTGGACCTGGTGCAAACACTACTCTACAAGACACGCACTCCATTATTTGGGAGACTCCAATATATTACGTCCTCACTTTTCGGTCAAGACGGCTCCTTTAAAAAGGGTGGGGAGCTTAATACAAAATAGAGAAATCTTGAAAAAGTGTTGTCAATTGGTTCTATTCTATTGATGTATCATGTACATGGTGGGCATGGCTATGTGTTATTAAGCATATTTCGTAATGCAATACCAGCTAGTATAAATCAACCAATAATAAAAGAATGCATCGTAACCACTAAACAATTTGGTTTTCTGGTTTCTAGTTTCACACGTATGTCCCCAATTTTCTGGGTGGCACATACCTACTACTTTAGTATGGAAGTTCCCCTCCCCCCGCCCTGCCCTTCCAGGACCAAAACTTCACTTTCTGAAAAATGAAAGCTGCGTTATATTGCACAACTGATAAAAATCACCAAAGGGTAGTGAAGGTAAGTGGGGGAGGGAATCAAACAAACAAGGTCATCATATTATCCACCCTAACCTGATCAGAAATCCAAATTGTGACACCTGTAATGTTGCAGAAGAACAAGTCATTGTAAATTTCTAATGGGATATAAATGAATTTCCTATTTCTTTGGGGGTAAAGATCTTTTACATTTGAATAGCTTTCTGATTAATTTCATTCTTAAACATGTGCATCTCTTTTTATATTTCTCTCTCTACCCTGCCAGTATGACACTTACCACATCAGATTGGGTTTCACTGCTACCAATAATTTCTGGTAAATATATTAAGTTCATTTACATTCTCCAAAAATATTATCAAGTATCATCAAGTATTCTGTTCCTTTGATTCACAAAATTGGCAAAAAACACATTAATATCATATCATGTGACTTTTAATATGAAAGTTTTTTTTCTTCTTCAAATCTTTATTTTCTGTCTAAATGCACTTCCTAAAATGAAGAGTGAAACATTTTCACCTAGGGTACACTTGATAAAAGGGCTACAACACCAGTGTACATTTTCTCCCTCTGCACTCGAGCACATCTACTGCTACAAAAAATGCATGAAAATCTACTCATATCAGTATCTCTAAAAGACACAAGCTCCTTGAGAATTTTCCAAGGGTATCCTGAGGAGAAACTCAATACTTATTTCATAAATAAAAGATCTCTCTAAAGTGTCACTGAATGGAAGGAATGTGAGAATCTTTCGTCAAGGATAACATCTTTGACTTGATATGAACTTGGTAATGTTTCCTTCTGCCTTACACTTCCCACACACTTGCCCATAGTCAGCAGACTCTCTCAAAGCAAAGTATTAAACAATGAATTATATTAATGATCCCCTGACCGACTTTTTTGAAATACAACTCAAAATACAGCTCAAGGTTCCACAAAAAGCAATGTTATGAAATGAAATGAATAAGAAATGTATGTTTGATGCTGTTTGCTCAAAGGATCTGAAATCAAACCTAGAAATATTGAATAATTTTTTTTTTTTTTTTAGTCTTGTAAAGAAAAAATTACCATATTTTTGTGTAAATTCTCCATGATTCAATTCTCTGTGGGAACTAGTGTGATGTTAATCTACTTGTTATACCAAAAGGCACGAAAACTTTGTGTATATTTAATTTAAGAAAAAATACACTTTCTGTTTAATAAAGGCTTCATCTGAAATGTTTATATCTTTCCTACAATAGTGTGAACATCCTCGGGGTAAAACATGCTTGCAGACAGAAATCTACATTTAAAATCAAATTCTATATTTTGATTACATGGAGTGAAAAACATACAGTTTTGCGAAACGACATACTGTCAGTTATGAATGATATGAAAACATGTCTAAGAAGACCACATTAAATTATTACAGTAGAATGCATGTAAAATGTACATTATCCTGATTCTAAATGACAGATAAATTTGATCAACCTATATTCAAATGAACTTTTAAAATTTACAGCAGACATATACTGCTTCTCCGTGAGGTTCCATTCTATGAGCAAAACTATGGATCGATCTCAATTGTTTTTTGCACCCAGTGGTAAAATCTGAGAGATAAACTCTAGCACTGAAAACCTTACCAACCAACAAACTTGAAAGGATTAATAAAATACAGGTCCCCAAAGCAGATCTTATCCTGTCCTTCAGATAATGTTGGTCATATATTATGGGTCAGTTCTACAAAAAACTATAGTATTGTTATGTTGATGGTATTTAATTGTTTTGAATAATGTTTTTATCATTTTCTTGCTGATTAACAATTTTTTTGTGTAACCAGAAAACTAAAATGTTTAGTGGTTCCCATGCATTCTTTCATTGTCGGTTGATTTATGCTAACTGGCATTGCATATTATATTACAAAAAATGCTTAATACCATATATTCATAAGCCATGCCAACCATGTACATGAAAAACAATATGCATGACATCACTACCAAAACCAATTCGGCACACAAACAGACAATGGGTTGTCTGTGTACCCATATAACCTGTATCCAATGTATTGTCCTTGAGTTACTATATTTACAAGTTCTTTTCAGCAAAACCAATTAAGCCCCACCCACTATGTATATTAATGATATTCAACTATTTTCTGTCATGGCCCTCAGGACACAAAAGGTCTAGTATTGTAAACTCCATGCTCAAAATCTGCCATCTTTTAATTGAGAACTATATTTTAAATTTTATCGGATGAAGAGAATATTGACTTCAAATTAAGTGCTATTTATTGAAGGTTGTATTTTAATGGTTACTATGCTACAATCGATTTCAGCAAGGCTAATTATAGAAATTTATGATTTTATGTTTTTTATTTGCAATTAAAAGTCATGTAAATTGGCAACGTTAAGGAATGTACAGATAAAAACTTCTGGTGCCAATCTAATATCTTAATAACTAGGTCGAAAAAGTGATATGAAGAATGGTATTTAGACATTTTTACTGTTTCAGAAACATAATATAAAATATCTAATTAGAAAGAGATAGTGAAGCAGAATATTATTTGAAATTTGAAATGAATGAGGCTAGTCTGACCAGATGTTACAGTGAGATTAACGCCTCACTTAGTAGCCTGAGGCAGTACATGCTTGGCAGTACTTGCAGTACTTGTATAGCAGCCATGTAGTGGCTATAGCGTATAATACAGTCAGAATGTTGACTACACCAGATGCAGTTCTCAAACTTAAAGAGCTAAGTTAACAGGTTAAGAAATTGTTAGCGTCCACCACATACACACTGTAATTTTGCAACCTGTCAAATTCCGTCCGCATGGGTAGAATTTATTTCAGGAGAACTAAGTTGCAGATCATCTTTATTCATTGTATCCATGAGTATGTATACACTGGCTAACAATATAAATAAGCCAAGTATGAATCAAAACAAACATGAAGTTGTTCAAATATATGCATTTAACGATTTTTACATAGAGCCCTGCCTACTCATTGATATGCATGACATCATCACCAAAACCAACTGACCAATAGGACACATACGGACCATGGGCTATTTGTGTACCACATATAACATGATTCCAGTTTAGATATCATGTTCACCAGCTCTTTTCAGCAAATTCATATTAAGCCCTGCCCACTGTGCATAGTAATGAAATTCAATGTTTTTAAACCATGAACATGTGCACACTAGCTAGCATCATAATTACACCACATATGAAACTAAACAGACATTCGGTTGTTAAGATATGAGCATTTCAGGATTTTCCCATTAAGTTCCACCCACTCATTAATTTGCATGATATCACTACCAAAAACAATAGGGCACATCTACAGACCATGGGATATCTGTGTGTCACATATGACATGAATCCAGTTTATTGTTCTTGAGATATCGTGCTTACAAGCTTGCTGTCACTAACACACATACATTCATACATACACACACACATACATACATACATACACATGCCAGCATGACTGCATAGGTTCCTTATGCTATTAGCATCAGAAGCAAACATTTAAATTTCTGTTTTGGCAACAAGTGGTCGTCCCAACATGCCACACAATGTTGAGGTAGTATTGGAAGCCATTGAACAAATCGATAATTACCTTGAATGTTTTACCTTACAAGAATGTCTGCTGGACTACCGTGGCACTGTTACCATTGCTACTGACAACAACTTCCAACATGGAAACCAAACCGATTTATTTAAAAAGTTGCTCACACAACAAATCCCTGATCACAAACTCGTAATTGGCACTGGGTACACTTGTACATTGGATAGCAACGATCCACAACCGAAGTGATGATAGTAATCACCCAATCAATCCCTCTTACAATGTTTTTGCAACGAACAAGATGCAAAATGGATACCACTGTATGTATGGTCTAAATAAAACCTAACTCGGCATGTTACAAAATACGAGTGACTAAATTGTCACAAACTGACTTAACAGTGAGGGTCAACTCGAGGGAGGGATTAATGAATTGGATAAAATGTAAATTGTGTCTCCCTCCCACCCTCAAATCACAAAATTTGAATACTTTGCAGCTATTTTCTGAAAGGAAGAATTATTTTTGTAAGAGTTGTTCAATTAAATTCATGAATATTTTAGCTACCTCAACATACACAGAATAATAAATACACCAACTTCTATTTAATTATGCAAAGGGGGAAAGCTGGCCCCATGCCTTCCAAAACCTTCCTATTTCAGGCAATTTATGTGACCCACTAGTTTACCTTAATATTTTAATGCTTCTTGCCCTTGAACTGTCAATAATGTCTTTCATCTTATCATATTTCAAAGGTCAATGAGAAACACCCATGAGTTGATAACCCTCTAGCTTAAAAAGTACAGGTAATTAGTAAGTATATTGAATCAAAACCTGTTAACAAAACCTAATTGTAATTGATTAAGCTTTTAACCTTTTTATCTATTGGAATTATTATGGTATCTTTTTTCAGAATCAATGTTTTCTTTCATAAACTCTCACTAAGATATATCCTTAAAAAAAGAAAAGAGTTTCATGCTTGGAAACACTAACTATTGATGAACACAGCATGCACATTTTTCTATTGTAGAGCATTCCTTACATTGGATTAATTCATATTGTCTTGGTGCACCTTGCCTTCTCAGATCAGGAGGAAAAACAATTTGATGATTTAAACTTTCCTTCAGTACAGTATAATCTACTAACACATTTTCAAAATGAAATATCATCATCATATGTAGCTGCATAGGCATACGAGACAGTTTCATTTTGGAGGTGGGGGGGCAGAACAATTTTTGTCGGAATCCTCCAATCTTGCCTTAATTTAACGCAGTTCATAAATATACTCATAAAATCCACATTTTATGTTGCCACAATGCCAAATCATCTGCTTTTAAACAACAAACAACTGAACAAAGCTTTTAAAAGATCATATTTATATCTTTAATTTTTTTTTTTTTATTCAGAAAATATTCAAGTCAGTTTTTTTTAACACAGTTTTGCCCGAATTTTGATACCCATTTTCGCCCAAATCTTGGGTGCCCAAATTTTTTGGGGGGCAGTCTTCCTCCCCCTCTCCTGGTCCCGTATGCCTATGTGTAACTGAAAAGTCAATACACAAATTATAAATTACCAAAGATGAAACAAAGGGTACAACCACCACTTACTCCTGATATGCATTCCCACTTTTATAGACCAACCATCCTTTTCCAAAAGTAACACCAACATACTTTTTCATACTCACTCGGAAACATTTAATACAGAGTTGGAATTAATTATAAAATTTCCCACAGTTCTGAATAAAGGTGTTGAAAATCTTCCCAAGAAAAATAGTGAATATACCTTTGTATACTTCACTCTTTCACAATTTCATGTACTTGTCATCACACAAGTACATGGGGGATGTTTTTAGAACACATATTTACCTCATATACTGCTGTTTACTCAAAAAATCTTCAAAATAAAAAACATTATAATTTTTATTTCTTTTTCTGTCAAAAATTTCTGATTTACTGCAGGAATCGTAGGTTTTTTCCAGCTCCGATTTCATAATACTAGAGCAAGAGAAACTTAAACAACAGAACATTTCTCAAGCTATAACAATCAAATTCTAATATACATGTAAGTACACCCACACTGCCACCATCCAGGTCACTCTTGGGTGTCACTTACAGGGCACATCTTGCTCCAATTTTCGACCAGCAGACCATTAAATACAATCCTCCACGGTAGCCCATATTGCTCATCACTTGAATTACTGTACCAGTTCATAGATAATTTGATGATACAATTTCATCATAATTTGTATATTTTGATAAAACCATTGATGTTAATTGATAACAGCATGGTAAAAGTCATCATCACAGGCCATCTTGATTAACTTAAAGGAAAGATATTGTCTCATGAATAAATTCAGAAGTGAACGCTGCAATGCTGGTAACGTCACTTCCGGTTTTTAAGTTTCCTTATTGATTGCGAGAAATCTGTGATTTGATCAAAAACACATGTACATGTACTGTAGGTCCTACAGAAGTGTGATCGATAACATCACAGATTTCTCGCAATCAATTAGGGAAATTGAAAACCGAAAGTAATGTTACCAGCTCAGCAGTGTTCACTTCTGAATGTATTATGGGACGATGCCTTTCCGTAAATTCCCATTTCAGAAATCTGTATCTTTTTTAATACATAATACCGTGTGACAAAAGTTTAAATTTGAAGGCAAGATATTGTGTTAACGTGAATAATGTGTAGATCATTCTGGTAGGACGAAATGTTTACAGAATGACTGACAAGCCAATTGAATATTACTGCCACAGAAGTGGCATCACTAGTATGATCAGATTTATTGGTGAAGGTCAAGTAATTTTCTTAAAACAAGATTCCCTCTTTAACCGCAACAATCAATAATATCTATCATTTTTATCTAAAAAGACATGCATTCCCATCATTTCCAATGGTTTTGGAAAATGAAAATTAATTAATCATCACACATCACAATAATTTCATTTCTTTTACTGTAACTGCAGATTCCCAAACAGCCTCAAACTTTGATCAGCACTCAAAAAGTAAAATACATTTTTCCCAAATTGGAAAACTTGTATATGTAAAGTCTCAGTCTTTATACAGTCAATAAAACAAAAAAATACACTTTGAAATAATCATAATTTATGTGTTACAAACTTTATATATATTATGTATTTGGAACTTTTGTATCATTTTCTCTTTAATAACATGTCCCCTAAATATGTTACAAAACATAACATCACAAAACAAGATGACAGGCTAAGAAGGATTAGTCACCCCATAAAAAGCCCAAACTAACACCACCACCAAAATAAGATTTAAAAAATAATAAATAAAATACTTTATATGTATTTCTTTAATTTTTCGGTAATGTCTATTAAACAGGGCTTCACTATAAATCAGCTCTTACTGCTGATTTGAACAGTCCTAGTGTATACAAAAAAGAGTTTATAAATAAATCCACTTTGTACCACCACTGCAGGACAGGTTTCATTCTGAGGTATACTAAAATCCCAAAGCTTCACCAGGGGCTTAAGCCTCAAGGGGCCTTGAACCCCATGCCAAAAAGGGGCAGCACTTCGCATGCATTAATGTGCCCCTCAACAAATCTAGCACCCTGCCCCTTTTTTAAACCAAGCTAGGGGTCCCTAAAAGGAAATATCACAAATTGAGATACTGTGATATAGATATACACAAAACTTCTAGAAAATGATCCCAGGATTAATTACATTTTTGTCCTTTGTCCTCTGTAAAATTTGGTCAGATTTGTGCAAATGTCATACATACACTGGGGCAACATACACCCACACTCCCATCGTCATACAAAACCGTATCTGCATCCTACTTTGTCAGGTGACAAAATGGACCTTGATACCAACAAAGCAACCTTAATCTCCTCATAATCTGTTTCAATTCTTTGACCAAATAGGTTTATAACAGTGTTACAAGAGATTTAACTGAATGAAAGGCTTTTCTGGTTTGATTTCTTTTACACTATACTATTCTATTGTACCGTGCCCCTGACTAAAGTGAAGTATTTAGCAGTTGTAAAGGATTTAGTGGTCTTAGGCTTAGTGGTTTAAATAAAACACTAAAGAATAACCACTTTGTTATGACAGAATGACTAACATTTCCTTGACTCACTCACATATCATACAGCTATTATACATAAACACTAAAGCATAATGTCATAATACGTGTATGGATTTCCTTATATTACATTATTAAATCAGAAATTTACTTAATACCATTTTTCTTACACAATTTGAGAATAGGATGATAAATTGAGTCTAATCAGGGAGTGACCAATAATTTTCACTTTAGGCAAATCTAAGGAGGCTAAACAGATTTACCCTTCAAATTTACAAACATTGTGGTTTTGTAATCTTTTTAGCAAACTGGATGCTTGCATAAGAAGATTTAATGTTTGAAGATGACAGGATAATAAAACACACACACTTTGGAAACAGACATAAAGACTATCGCTGCTGACATGTGCATTGGAAAGTTACTGCTGCAAAAAGTACAAGTGAACAAAAAGAATCCCTTTTATGGCCCAGGACTCTAACATGAGTTCAAAATATATATCCTCAACTGTCAAATGAGTAATTGAAACAGAGTAAGTATAAAAAGACAGCTGTCACTTTAACCAGGGCACAAGAGTTCTAACAGATGCAAAAAATACAATTTTGAGGCTTGATGAATGGATACAAAGTAAATTCTTTCAAAGAAAGTTTAAAGAAGCTGTCAATCAAATGGTGAGGGCATCTTGTTTGCTAATTCATAGAAATTGTTTAATAAAAGTGTCTTAGCTTTGCTATTTCATAGGGCTGGCCCACCCTGCCCCTCCATTGGTCCGCCCCATCACTCATCAGAAAAAATGCACAAAAAAAAAGAAGAATTCTTTAAAAACTTCATAATCCTAATTAACCTCATAAATGAAAACCTTACATGGATACAGAACACAGAATGATAGCATAGTAAGAAATTGTCCTGTTTGGCTCATGAATGGTCCTTATCATTCAGAATAGTTTCATTCTGAGGTATACTAAAATCCCAAACCCCCTTAAGCTTAAGCCTTAAGGGGGGCCCTGAACCCCATGCTGAAGACCCCATGCCAAAAAGGGGCACCACTTCGCTTGCATTGATGTGCCCCTTCACAAATCTAGCACCCTGTCCCTTTTTACTTCAAGCTAGGGATCTGAAAGAGGTCTAATTTGCAAGACTTGTGTGGTTCATTAGAGATGATTACACTTGATTTGAAAACAAGTGCAACTGTGCCACATGAAAATTTAATTGCTTCTTTTGATATCCCATTTCTTTCCACATTCCCCCTTCCCCTCATTCCCCAGACTTCTTATCTTCTAGCTTCATCTCAAAGTTGACCATTATCCATCTCCAACATATCTAAAGAAGTTATGATTAGCTTTTGGCAAATTTCTGCTTCACTTATTGCACAATGACACAGGCAAGCTTTGAATTTGTTTTAAGGTAAAGTAAAGTTATTAAATCAGTTCACTGATTGCCTTGTGCAAGAAATTACACCTGTACAGTACTAGCAGAAATAGCTTATCATATCAAGTATCCTTGCAACACATAAATAGCATTGCAATCATACTAATAATAAATCCAATTACTAATCCATCAGCCCGTAAAAGGCCTCCATACCCCAGGGCCAACGGGATTGAACAGCGCATCACCCCAAAGAAATTAAATGAACGTACCTTCGTATGTGATAACGTGTGGTTTGGTTTCTGTACATACATCCTTTGAATCCTCGTGCATTAAACCAACACTGGCTGCTACGAAGAGTGAGAACTGATATATGAGAAGAATGGAAACCATCTTGGGTAAAAGCAAACATTTGGGAGCCATGATGAGCAAGACTTGATCCGATCCCTGATTCTTTCTGTAAAAAATATCTAGCAATGTGTCAGACACCCATCAAGGCAAATCTATTGAGAAAAAATGAATGGGGATTAGTATAGGTAATTCAACATACAAAATATGATACATCAAAAACCCTAAATCCTTACGCTTTCATGACGTACAAAGATCATATTTGACCAAATATTATCATTATATAATACATTTACAAATCAAATATCAATTTTCAAGGACTAGGGTTGTTTAAGTCACAATAAACATATCAACAAAACAGGTGAACGCAGAGTAATGCATTAAATGAACCATCATACACAGGTACACCCTCCCCTATTATTTACCATGTGTGAACCATTAGATTTCTCGGCTGTAGGGTGACCCTACTATTAAATACTAGGGTGGAAATTCATTTTCAAAGAAATACCTACAAACTGTCACGGCCATTACTAAACAACATCACCAACTAAATAAGAATTCTTAACCTTGTCACTTTTGAACACTTATGAAATCTTTGAAAATTAATATGATAACATGCAACAAATTAGTTTTTCACTTTGATATATCTTTAATAGCCATCCATCCTATGGAATGGACATGCTTGACCACAGAAATATTCCTAGAAGGGCATTTTTAGCCAAAAGCTTAAAATATGCCTCAAAGCTTCACTAAAATTGATCGGTTCCCATTTCTTGGCATACAGACACTTTCGACTCTTAAACTATATTGAGCCACAAGAAGAATAACAGAGTGACTCATTTGAACTACTTCAGGTAGAAATGGACAATCTCTAAATTTCCCTTAAGGGAATGCTTTTGTATTTGATCAGAAATCTTCAGAGTGAAATTATAATTGAGGAGTTACCTCTACCACTATGTGGTTTTTAAGGTAGAGAAATGGATTTTCAATAATGAAAATGAAGGGGAAAGTATGGATGATTATGACACACAGCACTCTGGTAGGGGTATCAGGTAAAAGGTCTCTTTTATGACTCATGTCTCGGAATGGATTTCTATCTGTGGTATCACTGATTGGTGGAAATGAGGTACTTAAAGGCGAGGGCTTAAATAAGCTTTGTAGAAAGGTATTGCACAAATTTGAAAGGAATGTTTTCAAGGAGTAAGCAACTTAATTTAGATGAGTACATAATGAAATTTGCAAGTCAGAAAATACATTCAATCATATCACACATGTAAGGAAAATGTATTTCCTTTGTGTGAGACTTGCAAAAATGTGACCCCGTTGTTTGATGCTCATGTAATCTCATGGGCTCAGATGTGACTGGGGAAATGACTGAGATTTAAAAATAGAACTATGAATAAAAGAATTAATTACAAATCTTATGAAAGTTATATCAAAAATGTAATATCATACACCTCTGATTTGGTCTTTTCTAGTTCATTATATTAACTTCAAATAAAAGAATATTGTGCAGAGCACAATGCAGAAAATATGCAGACTTTGCATGGGGCATCATTTAGTGTGAAAATACAGGTAACTCAAATCTGGGGCTGCTTAAATATTGACTTACTATAATTAAACCAAATCTGTGAAAAACAACTAAGAGCCTTTAGTGCTGCTTTTGTATGGTCCACACCCCTGGGAATATATCACTGACATTTTCAACAAACTTCTAACAAAGAATCCTATGTAATTAATACTTTTTTTTGCTTTTTATGTCCTTAATTATCCATATCTGTCCCTGGTTTAACCAGAATTTGAAATAAGATGCAAGTCTCCCTTGAATAACTAGCTAGGTTTTCCAAGATAGCAAGGGAGCATCTACATTTTAGATTGGAAGACGAAACAAAAAATACCAAGTTGTATTTCATTTTTGAGGATAATAAAGACAGATCATGTATGATCTTAGAAGTAGAATTAACTTTCTTACTAAAATGGTATGTCTCTACATATATTTTGAATGATTATGAGTATTATTCATCCTACCCAGGATCCCTGACACCAGACACGGGAGGGGAGGGGGGGGGGGGGGATCCCAATAATTCTAAATCATTTTCAAAGCAATGGTTTTCAAATAGGCCTTAATTGTATAAATTATTCAAAAGAATAATTACATCGGTCTTGGGCCGGCAATATGAAACCTATGTCAGTGGCCCTGCTACCAACAGCTGAAGCAAATAATATATCTAATGCAACTTTATAGAAGCAGTTATCTTGGTAACTTATGCTCAATGCTGCCATCATACTCATCCCTTACTAACTTGAAAACCCTGGCAGCATAACATGCTTTGGATCACCATACTTCAGACAGTCCTTCAAGATTCAAATTTTATGTAATCCAAATAAGTTAATGAAGTATATATTTCTCCCCATGTTCAATTTGTAGCACCAGAGGTAAAACTAGTCCTCTGCCCCACTGAAATAAATATTTTACACCTCCCCCTTCCTCCACCACTCATAGCAGTCAAATCAGACCCATAGGGATGGGGTGCTAGGGATATGTTAAAAAAAACCACACAGACCACCAATGAACATAAATCTCATATACCTTCCAACAATTCTTGTGAAATTGAATTTTTTTACTATGGAAACACCGCCTCCCCCCCCCCCACCCCTATGGAAAATCCTGGCTACATGTCTGCAAATCAATTAACATTCATTTACAATAGGTTCAAAACAACTTTTATTTATGATGAGTTTTCATCACTATAAATGTCCTTGCGCCACAAATGATAACAAAAAAGCAACCCATGGAGTTGCTGATCTCATCACCTATTAAGCATACAGCATAGTGTGGAGGGAAATAGCTAACAAGAAAGCAATCCATGGAGTTGCTGATCTCCGCACCTTAAGCATACAGCAGAGGGGGAAATAGCTAACAAGAAAGCAATCCAAGGAGTTACTGATCTCATCCCCTTAAGCATACAGCATAGTGGGTAATAGCTAACAAGAAAGCAATCCATGGAGTTGCTGATCTCCGCACCTTAAGCATACAGCATAGTGGGGTAATAGCTAACAAGAAAGCAATCCAAGGAGTTACTGATCTCATCACCTTAAGCATACAGCATAGTGGGGTAATAGCTAACAAGAAAGCAATCCATGGAGTTGCTGATCTCATCCCCTTAAGCATACAGCAGAGGGGGTAATAGCTAACAAGAAAGCAATCCAAGGAGTTGCTGATCTCATCCCCTTAAGCATACAGCATAGTGGGGTAATAGCTAACAAGAAAGCAATCCATGGAGTTGCTGATCTCATCCCCTTAAGCATACAGCAGAGGGGGTAATAGCTAACAAGAAAGCAATCCAAGGAGTTACTGATCTCATCACCTTAAGCATACAACACTGGGGGAAATAGCTATCAAGAAAGCAATCCATGGAGTTGCTGATCTCATCCCCTTAAGCATACAGCATAGTGGGGTAATAGCTAACAAGAAAGCAATCCAAGGAGTTGCTGATCTCATCACCTATTAAGCATACAGCATAGTGTGGGGGGAAATAGCTAACAAGAAAGCAATCCATGGAGTTGCTGATCTCCGCACCTTAAGCATACAGCAGAGGGGGAAATAGCTAACAAGAAAGCAATCCAAGGAGTTGCTGATCTCATCCCCTTAAGCATACAGCAGAGGGGGAAATAGCTAACAAGAAAGCAATCCATGGAGTTGCTGATCTCATCCCCTTAAGCATACAGCATAGTGGGTAATAGCTAACAAGAAAGCAATCCAAGGAGTTACTGATCTCATCACCTTAAGCATACAGCAGAGGGGGTAATAGCTAACAAGAAAGCAATCCATGGAGTTGCTGATCTCATCCCCTTAAGCATACAGCATAGTGGGGTAATAGCTAACAAGAAAGCAATCCAAGGAGTTACTGATCTCATCACCTTAAGCATACAGCATAGTGGGGTAATAGCTAACAAGAAAGCAATCCATGGAGTTGCTGATCTCATCCCCTTAAGCATACAGCAGAGGGGGTAATAGCTAACAAGAAAGCAATCCATGGAGTTGCTGATCTCATCACCTTAAGCATACAACACTGGGGGAAATAGCTATCAAGAAAGCAATCCATGGAGTTGCTGATCTCATCCCCTTAAGCATACAGCACAGTGGGGTAATAGCTAACAAGAAAGCAATCCATGGAGTTGTTGATCTCATCACCTTAAGCATACATCATATTGGGGGAAATAACTAACAAGAAAGCAATCCATGGAGTTGCTGATCTCATCAACTTAAGCATACAGCATAGTGGGGTAATAGCTACCAAGAAAGCAATCCATGGAGTTGCTGATCTCATCACCTTAAGCATACATTATATTGGGGGGAAAACTAACAAGAAAGCAATTCATGGAGTTGCTGATCTCATTACCTTAAGTATACAGCATAGTGGGGGATATAGCTCACAGGGTCACTATAGCTCTGTGACATTTGGCACAAAAATGCACAAAATAGTACATAATTACCCCAAAAATCACATATTTGACCTCTGACCCTTGACCATAATCACTGAAATACCATCTAAAAAATTTCACATTTACTGTACCCTATTGTATTACACCATTCATGCTCACATCACACTTACCATTCCATAACTATACTGGAAAATGGTCAAGTGGTCAATAGCTCTGTGACCTTTAACCTTTTGACCCCAGAGTCTACGGGACACAAATTTATGTACCAAGGTATCATGGTGCAACATGGGATTGGTATAGGTCTTGTAATTTTTGAGTTTAGAATGGCACCAAATTTTGCATTAAAAGCACTTATTTGACCTTTCACCCATGACATTTGACCTTTTGACCTCCAATTATATTTAATTTGTGTTAAAATCTTAAAACCTACCCACCTATGTAATTTGAAAAGATACCAAGTAATTCCTTCAAAAGATACAGCCATCACCAAAAACTTGTTTCATTTGACCTATGACCTTTGTATCCCAAACCCTTGGCGACAAAAGGTCCCCGCCATGGGTGCCAGTCCACCAATTTTGGTTCCTGTGTGTATTACAGTTTTTGAGTTATAAGCGACACAATTAATTAACACGCACAATTAATTAAGACGCACACACAAACAAACCCACAGACAAAAATCACCAAATGTTCTCGTTCCAAAAACTTTGACCCCTAACCCCTAATATAAGGTCATCACATGATACTCCCTGGTGGCCCCACCAGTCCCCCTAATATCAAGGGGTGACCATGTAGTGTAGGAGGTACAGGCACTTATTGGCCTATACAGCAAAGTGACTACAATATCACATCCCCACATATATGTATATGTGGGTGATGAGATAATAACAAAATTAAATCTCAAGATCAGAAAACAAAAGCAGAAGCATGAAATTCCAAGTTCCAAATTTCAAAATGATTATTTCTAATAGTGTAGTATGAAGGTTTAAGCCACACAGAATTATCTAGGGAATTCATACTAAAATCTTAGCTAAGCATTCACATTAAATATCTTGAAGGTTAATCACAGAGGACAGTTTCTCTCCTTCATGGTTAAGTAATTCTATCAACATCCCATATTGAACAATTTCTCAAGTTTCAAGTACCTCTGTTCTTTCTCAGGAAATGGAGACAAAATGTTCCTCAAGATCTGTCTGAATGCTACACATGTTGCACCCTAAGTAGGGCTTGTGTCATTCAAATTTTTACTTGTAATGTTCTTAGACCAGTTTAAAATACTTCACAAGATTTGCTACCTGATCACATCTTTCTCACTCAAGATAAGTGAATGGCATGAAATGGAGACAAAATGTTCCTCAAGATCTGTCTGAATGCTCCAAATGGTACACCCTAAGTAGTGTCATTCATATTTCTAACCGTTAAAGGCGTTAAGTGTTATGTTCTTAGACCAGTTAAAATACTTCACAGGATTTGCTACCTGATCACGTTCATTTCTCTTTCAATCTTGAATATTGAATACTTTACTAAGATGGTTAACAATTTTCTGGGTTACTCCAAAATGTGCCTGAAGTTCTTATTTTCAGTAATACTACACTTTTTCTTAAGTTGATTACCTCAGCAGATGGTGCAAGGAATGGGAAAATAAATATGAATCACCCCCTGATTGGGTGTGATTTATGAAACCTAATTAAAACAACTGTAATATCAGCCTTGAGCTTGGTATTCATCTCAGTTTAAAGGTACAACAGCCTCTATTTTACTTGTATTTCTTTTTTCTTTCAATTCTTGAGAATAAGTCAATGACAAAAAATGAATGGGTTACTTCATGAAGATAATAACTAAATTAGCTCTATGGTTAATGTGGGTAAGAGACATTCTGAAACGGCAAACTCTGTAGTTGATGGTAATTGCATTATGATACATGTGCACTACCTCACCATGTTTTCCCTATAACCTATAACCCAGGGGGGAGGAGAGGGGACACATAATACTAAAAGTGGTAGAAGTGTGTAACCCATCAATCAAAAACCATGCCCGCCGTATGACATATTTTTTGCTATCTGCAGTATGAAATAATACAATTTTGATACCCGCAGTATGAAAGTCAATTTTAATAGTCTGTAGTATCGAGCATTTAACACAAAAATTGTAAAAATGAACCAGCAGTGCAAAATTAACCAATAAGTGAAACAGCACCTGCACTATGAAAATAATTCAAAAAAAGGACCGTCTTTGGTGGCACATATCTATAGCTCACATATGGAAGTTCCCCTACCCCCCACCCAATTCCCCCCACTCCCCTTTCCGGGGCCTATAACATATAAAATCAAATGCTAAATTACCAACAACATAAAAACAAACAAACACAGATAGCGATCATTAAAGTTAAGTGTTGTGTGCCACATCGCTCAACATTGCTTTTGACTTTATACATCTCTGAATTTGTTGCTCAAGAAACAAAGACCATTTCCTCAGTTCGTGCCTTTTAATATATTTTTCATTTCGTTTTACTTTGTTTATCCTAACTAAAAGTGATACGATGCAAAAGCTTAGAATGTGAATTCAATTTGAAGTAACATTAATCCTTACAAATCTGTAAACCTTTTCCAGCAAATGTCACACTCCTTTAAAAGGGATTTTTGCTCGAAGTTATTTGAATTTTTGGTAAGAATTTAATATTTCATATTTACTTAAAGGTGGGGGTGGATTATAGTAAATGAAACTTACCTAAAAGTTTAATTTTCTGGTTTCCCTAGGCTATTTAAATTCAGCTTAAGATTCTCAGTCCTGCACATTCTGGTCCGTTTCACGACACAAGATGTTTGGGAGAATTCATTATGGTTAACTCCTTTTCATATGAAATTGAGCATGAACATCCATGCATTTACACAATCAACCCTTTTTTTTTTTAAATAAGCATTGGCCTATACCTGAATTATGCTTATTTTGAGTTGACTACAGTTTAAGTCATCCATTCTTTTAAAACAATTTCTTGATACCCCAAACTATTTTGATATTAAGACCAAATGATTATTATCTTTTTATAGTATCTTCTTATAGTATCTTCTTATAGTATCTTCTTATAGTATCTTCTTATAGTATCTTCTTATAATATCTTCTTATAGTATCTTCTTATAGTATCTTCTTGGAGTATCTTCTTATAAAATCTTCTTATAGTGTCTTCTTATTGTATCTTGTAATAGTATCTTGTTATAGTACCTTGATATAGTTTCTTATATTATCTTTTTATATATATTATCTTTTTATATTATCTTTTTATAGTATCTTCTTATTGTATCTTTTTATAGTATCTTCTTATTGTATCTTGTTATAGTATCTTGTTATAGTTTCTTATAGTATCTTTTTATATTATCTTTTTATAGTATCTTCTTATTGTATCTTCTTATAGTATCTTCTTATTGTATCTTGTTATAGAATCTTGATATAGTATCTTGTTATAGTTTCTTATAGTATCTTTTAATAGTATCTTCTTATTGTATCTTCTTATAGTATCTTTTTATAGTATCTTCTTATAAATCAAAACTTGATAGAGAGAGTGTGTGTAAGAATTATATCAAGAAAGGGCAAGAGGTCACGCCACTACCTACCTCTACCATGCTAAAGAAGTGGAAACTATTAGAAAAAATGTTTGTAGATTCTGCTCAATTTGCATGACAAAACTGACAAAATGTCAGAAATCGTGTAAGAATTTCTCTAAAAGCATCAACTGCATCCAGCTTTCCTTTCTAGTCTCAGTATGACAAAGATTCCTTTGAACACATGTCAGACTGAAATTGCATGAAACAATCGCAGCACCATAAGTGTTACAAATCTCACACAGGCAGGGGCTAAATGAGCCTAAATTTGCATAGCATCAAACTGGTTCCTCCTACTCCTAGAGCACAGAAATAAATAAAAATCCCTTTTCAATCAAAGTTAACTACAAATTTCATGTTAACTAACTAAATTAGGGCCGTAATTCCTGGGGAAAAGGGGGACATGTCCCCTCCCCCACTTTTATGTAGTATTTTACAAAATCAGCACATTTTGTTGAAAAAGCGCTTCCCCCACCCACCCACACACTTTCACACACACACTTTTTGAATAAGAGGCTCACTTTTTGGTAAAGATGCTATGTTCCTCCCCCCCTCCTCCCTCACTTTCCAAATGAGAATTACAGCCCTGAACTAAATCCATCCGAGTATCCCCAGTTTCAATGGCACAAGCGGATGAGGGTACATAACTCTCCCTGGACGGGGAGTCCATCTCAGCTTAACTCCCCCAGCAGTGCTGGTACTCATTTTACAGCCGAGTGCACTAAAGCAAATAGAGTAAAGTGTCTTGCTCAAGGAATGCAGCCCTCACGACGGGAATCAAACCCGGTACCTTTTGAATACAAGCATGACTCCTTAACCATACTGCACCTCTTGATATAATAACAAATATCATATTACTCAAGCTAAATCCATCCAACCCATTTGGCCCATAGGTTCGGTGCTTATCCCTAGCTATTTCCACGGCACAAGCAGATGAGAGCACATGGTTAGATCCCCTGACCAGTCTATTACACATTCTACAGCTGAGTGAGTACACTGGAGCAAGTTAAGTAATATATCTTTCTGAAGGACACAATGCAGCGCACTCGACAGGAGTCCAACCCAGTACCTGATGACTCCTTAACCACTCGGCAACTGCACCTTTACAAATTTCCTCTTATGCTAATATTATAACATTTATCCAGATGAATGGGAGATATTTAAAGCTCCCTTCACATTTAATTACAACAAACAAAGCAAGACATTTCACGTAAGACTTCACTCGTTAAAGCTAAATCAACACCCAAAAGGTAATACTAAATAACATTTGGGAAAAGCACTTCACATGACACCGAGACCGAAAACCCTTTTGCCATACTGATGCTATATCTAAAACATTACCAAAGCCTTTCATTATCCTATGGGGTAGTGACACATGAGATTTACAGGGGGAGGGGAGGAGGTTACAATTTCAAAAAGAGGAGTGCTTATTTAAGGTTAAATTTCAAGTAATTTACCAGTCAGTTCTTGTGTGCATAGCAATTTCAACTCATTTGACTGTGTATTTTTCGGGCAGTTTTACAGTTTTTAAACAAATTTTGGCTGAAGCTTAGTGTTAAATCACACTGTATTTAATATTAGGATATTACCAATCAATTCATGTGTGACTTTATGATTGTCGCAGCACAAAAAACATGGGGGTGCATTTATTAGTGGGGGGCGTTTATTAGGGAATATACAGTATACACTATATGAAAAACTCCTGTTATGAAATCACACAATTAACTTGGCTTCACATGAACAAAATAGTTTCAATCAGCATATTGAACGTCTGCACAAATTCATATTACAGACCTGACTTAAAAACCAGGTCAGAAGGGACACAGAGTAGCAGAGTTTAAATTACCAAAAGTAGGTTTGGTAGAAACAGGGTTAAGAACATTTTTGTAATAATATAGTACTGTAGCTCATTCGTGGCCTACTTCATGACAATCTGTTGAAATAGCGAATGCGGATTATCAAGCAGTAAGGTCAATATATTCACATTTGGGCAACCCTGCTAATATCTGTAAACATATCACCACCACACCTACACGAAAGACCTATGGGCAAATGCATCATTGTTTCTAGCACAGAAGATCTTCCACACTAATGTTTGATTGAGAGAAGTTATTTTCATGATTTTGGTGCACAGATGTAATTTCTAGGTGTACACCTTTGATTTTAGGTGCTAATCTTTTAATAAACTTTCTTCATTAATTGAAAAATATTAGAAAAGTCAAGTTCTTGATAGCCTTAAAACAGGAAAACTTCTTCATATTGCAACTTCAGCATTTTGTTAGATATTTTTGTATCATTTTCACTACCAAAAAGATGATTACATGGTGCACATTTTCAAGACATTGGCGCACAAAAATGGATGAAATGAAAAAACAAGCTTGGAAATGATATTGAAATAAAGCATACAATTGTACGTGGAAAAGTAACCTTCAGAAATTCTTTTCGCTTTATATTCTAACAAAACATACTTAAATTTACTTTGTTCATCCAGTAACTTTTCAGCAATTACTGTTGTCCACATTTAAAGTTGAGGGGGAGCCAAAGTTGTACACATGTATGTATGATGACAATATCAGAAGATATTGCAGACCATGATATGGAACACTGTAAGTCCTTTAAAGGAATATTCACATAAATTTTCATTTTCATATATGGTAGAGAATTATAAAAGAAATGATTTGGTGTAAAAATCATGTTGATATCTTTTTCCGTTCAGGAGTTATTGCATTTCGAAGATTGCACCAAATTGTTTCCTTAATAGTCCTCTATCATATATATGAAAATAAAAATTCACGGAATAAACCTTTAAACGCTAGAGCAAAACAACAACAAAAACTAACAAGTCACCTTCATCTCAAATGAACCTGTCCAGGAGGCCAAGCAGCTCTTTTCTCCTGTGTTTGTTTCTCCTTTGGTCATCTTTGTTGTACTAAGTCCAAAACTGGATTGGACCTGTGAGGGCTCTGATTCACTTGGTAATCCTCCTATTTAAGAAGGCTTGCTTTCCTTTGTTAAAGGATTAGTTCAAGGGTGAAAAAAAGTCTATCTTATGTGAAAGAGGACTTCAAAAGAACAAAATGGTAAAAGCATTCAAAATTCTTATTCCATTAAGGAGATATCTAAGTTTAAGGTTTGGTATCATTTGTGTAGAAACGACTGAAATCAGACTAGTCGAGATGTCATAGCCTCAGATTCCTCAAAGCCTTTATGTATTCTATCATACTTTGTCCTACAAAAACCATGGGATATGTCAAAAAAGTAGTAAACCTGAATCTAGGAAGGTATTTATAATTTACCACCTGAAGAAAGTTTGAAGAAAAATAATTTAATAGTAAAAAAGTCAAATAAACTTTCTTTAAAATGCATTAATAATTGTTAAGAATGTAAGGATGAAGATGCCAACTTTCCATAGCAGACTTACTACACCAGCCATTTCTACCCAGATGCGACATAACTTAAAACTTGGATATTTCCTTGATGGAATAAGATTGTTTAAATGCTTTCTTAACGTTTTGTTTCTTTTTAAATTCTCTTTCATATAAGATGGACATGTTGACCACAGAACTAATGCTTTAACAAACATAAAACATTCTCTCCTTCTTTTCTAATGTCATTGTCATTTATAAGTCTATTCTAAACATCTTGAAGAGGCTAATTGACCAAGAGCTAATAACCCTTATGCTCATCTTCTTTAATGATAGATACAACATTCAGACCCCAAAGAAATAGCCAATAATAAACAGCACTTACAAGCTCAAAACAAACATTCTTCGGAAAATCAAATTTAAGAACACTAACTTTTGTTTACATACAACCACTTACAGAAATGAAGTGACTGGGCTTAGTACTGTGTGGATTAAGTTCAATTAAGGAAATACATTTCAGATCTCATGGTAGAGTTAATGGATTAAAAAGGACCATCAAACATACTAATATACTGTTTCAGTGGGGATTTATTATAAATCATAATTATTGTTCACAGAATGTTTGAAATCCTGCAGGAATAATCCTTTAAGGTTCTTGACTATAGCTAGTTGTATGACGTCTTCACTAAATACTATTCTTTAGAAATTCTTCTTGAAGAGGGGACAGGGTGAAAAGTCAAGACCAACTGTGTGGTAATTCTATATAACCATAACATACAATGTTATGCTGAAGCTCTATGGAGTTATCCTTTGTAAGTTTGCATAGGAATCTCAAGTGGTTTTTAGCCAACAAAAATTACAAAATTTGTTGCCATGACAGTGAAATTACTGTAAATACATATCGATCATTATTTGATGAAATTAAAGTGTTCTCTTAAAAAGTTAGGGAGGGAGTCATGAAGCATACTTGAGCTCCCCCCCTTCCCCACACACATACACACACAGATAGAGACATGCAAACTCTGTTATTTCCCTCTGAAAAATATCAACCACACATATTTGTTTTCTCCAAAGTTATGCTTTCAATCATGCAGATGCCTCTCACATATGAGACAGCATCCTTTAAATCCTTGACAATACAACATTAAAGAGGGAGGCTCGTCTCATTAAAATACGGTAAAATTAGGGGATGCGATATTTTGACGTCACTTCCGGTTCTGGATGCAAGATCCAATCCACTGTCTGTTTGTACATGGAGTTAAAAGAGAACTCCATACTTTGTACAGCCAGACACTAGCATGTACGTTGTGTGTGCCAAGTTACAAACACAGCGCATTACGTTACTGTGACGAGAAACTTGTTTGTTTTTTCAGAAAGGGAAAAGTAATACTACAATAATAGTCACCAAATGAAAAAAGAAAAAAAAAAAAAAAAAAGAAGAAGATGAAAGCAAAAGTCGCAATAAACGATTCTACCGGGGCTCGATCTAACAACTGTTGATAAGAAAAAAATTGTTCCGATTGCCCTTACCTACTCAGCTAACTCGTGTAGTGACCATCAAGGCATTTTAAATAACTATATACCTTGCAATACAAGACAACAACGAATCGCGCAGCAAAATTTCAACCAATCAAAAAATTGAAAGGAATTATAAATATTGTGCACATATGACGATTTCGCCTCTTTAAACAAAAAATGGCAATACAAAAATCTGTAGGCTTTTCTACTTATATGACAACAGCTCTACAATGCAAGACTTTTGTAAATGTACTTGTCAAGTAACTGAAACACATACAAACTTACTTCTATTATGCTACACCAAGTACAGTAGTATTCATAGGCATGCACAATACAAACTTACTTCTATTATGCTACACCAAGTACAGTAGTATTCATAGGCATGCACAATACAAACTTACTTCTATTATGCTACACCAAGTACAGTAGTATTCATAGGCATGCACAATACATGAAATATTCCTACAAAATCTGATTTATTCATTTGCATGGAGCACTTCATTTAATCCCAGTAGTGGCCCAAGTCCTTAAGCAAGTGATTTGTCAACTGGTATATTTGGATTATTTTGCTGTGTCCTTTCATGAGCCCTTCAAATATTGACAGGCCTGTCAGAAGGTTGTCTGATAAGAATTTGCCCTGACCACAGTAACCTATATGTGTGTTCTTAGTTTATCAGAGAAATGTAATGAGACATTCAACTATGTTATATCATAAATACAAGAAAATTCACCTAGTACTGTATTCGAGGAAAATGTCATTCTGTTGAAAAATATGTGGGTTACTAAAAGCAATGATTTTTTTCTCTTCTTCATGTAGATTCAAGCAAAATTACTCATAATTATTCTCCAAGAAAATTTGCAAAACAAAAACTTAAAAAATGCCAGGCTTTACAAACAAATTTTTGTGCAGAAACCCCCTAAACTGCATTTTAACAGCCTATAAATGTGTTTTTAGGTATTTCAAGATTTTATCTTATTTTCATTTAATAACTGCCATAAAAAGTGCTCTCCTGAAGGCACCTTAAGGTCCTCTGCTTCTGGAAAACCCACAGACCCACATGACTTGAATTGCACCACACATTGGGCCCTCTCTTTCAAACCTCCTGGATCTGACACTTATGGCGCAACATCACAAAATATATTCTGCAAAAAAATGTCTACTATAAAATTATAGATCCTAAATACAAATATATATCCCTTAAATAAGAAATGTGTTCCTTGAATAAAAAATATATGTCCCTTAAATGAAAATGAATGTCTGCCTTATATTGTAAATATATTTCCCAAATAAATATATATGTTGCTCTAAAAAAAATATATATTTATATATATATGTTGAGAAATATGTCTTTTATTATAAATATATTTTCAAATAGATATATGTTGCTCTAAAAATGAAAATGTTAGCAAAATATGTCTTCTTATTGTATGTATATATTTCCAAAATAAATACATAAAAATAAATGTTCTAAAAATATATATATGTTAACAAAATATGTCTTCTTATTGTAAATATATTTCAAAATAAATATAATATATATATATATATATATATATATATATATATATATATATATATATATATATATATATATATATATATATATATATATATATATATATATATATATTAGAGAAGCACATTTCAGGAAGCACATACTAAGCTTTAGGGAACAAATATATTTTGTATATATATATATATATATAAATATATATATATATATATATATATATATATTTTTATATATATATAAATATAATATATATATATATATATATATATATATATATATATATATGTGTATATATATATATATATATATATATATATATATAAATATATATATATATATATATATATATATATATATAATATATATATATATATATATATATATATATATATATATATATATATATATATATATATATATATATATATATATATATATATATATATATATATATATATATATATATATATATATATATATATATATATATATATATATATAATATATATATATATAATATATATACATTTATTTGGGAACTACATTTACAATAAAGGGAACATGTTTTTTATGTAAGGAACATATTTTTTTATTCAAACCTTGGAACATATATATTTTTTACAGAATATATTCTGTGATGTCATGCCATAGCCACTGCTGTCCCTAGTGAATTCATTTCATATACACAGTCCCAATTAGCTTGACTAGGGATGTGACACTTTCCTGGTTTGAAACTAAGCACTTGTGACCTCTAACAGCACTTATTTCTCTTTCGGTATTACTTCAATTAACAGAGGTTTACAATGTTATCATGTATAAATGATAACTGTATTATGGAGTGTGCTTGAATCAATGTTTAAAAGAAGAAAACCAGATACTTAACCCAGATTCATACATGCTGATAAGCAACGTTAGCACATAAACCTAATAAAATATATTACATCAAATATGTTCATCAAAGTAAACATGTAATGAATGATAAAATTGTCAAATGTTAACCTCTACGAAAACACAAAATGATTTAGTTTGTCACATTCTAATCTGAAATGACAATTAAGTGAAGTTTATATATGTACAGTACTTGAGGAGATTTGCCAGAAACAAACACACCCTTGAAATGATTTGAAAACCAATATACAAACAATTTAACAGTCTCATTTAACACCATTTCCAAGGCATTGTCCAGCTAAAGTATTTACTATCTCAGCAATACAAGGAATCATTTCAAATATGCATAGATCTCCCATAGTTGTATTGTGGTTGCAATAAACTTTAAGTTCTCTTTAACTGATATTGTCATTTATCAAATTAATTTTTGGTGGCACACCCAAGTTTAACAAGACTGGCACAAATAATGATCAGTCTTGTACAGACACAGTCAATAAAACAGAACTTTGATCAAACTACAAATACGATTAAACTTTGGGTTTTCACACCGTCAAGACTTGATTTCAATCAGAAACTAGGCCAAACTCAAACAAGTCAAAGGAGGATCCAGGATTTTCAAAAAGTAGGGGGTTTAAAGTCAAATCATGAAAATGGCCCTAAATTTAATGGTGAGATCCAAGCACTAAGCATGTATGCGTGTTATAGGAAGAATATTTTTCCTTAGTGGAGGAGGGGGGCCGAGAGTTTCAAACTCCCACATTTTAATTACTGGGTAATTTTCTTCAATTTCTTTAAATTTTTGCAATTCTCTTCAATTTCATAATGATCTCTGTAGGCCACTGACTAGAACTATTTGAGAACCCTTATAATGTTCTCTGTAGGCAACTGACTAAAACTATTTGTGAAGCCTGATAAGATCCATTCATAAATAAACAAACTGCAGCAGTACTGCAACAGAAGATAAGTCAAACATTCCTTCAAACAAACAAAATAATGCTAATTGATGACCGGCCGAATAAACACCTCCAAGCATCAGCATTTACAACAGCTAGTTTTATAATGCAAAGAGCATATATGTAGTAATTATTGGACGAATGAAGTAAACTTGAGGTGCAGAAACATAATTATCTCAATCTGGCAACCGAATTCTCCATGGTCTTAAATTTCATCTGTGTAAATATTATTTGAACTGCATCCACTTTTAACAAAAATTATCCTATCCAGATCTTGAACACAAGTTTAAAATTTCCAGCGACATTTTTTGCATGATTATAACAGGGATCTGCAAAACTGTGCTCATCTCCCTGATATCATCAGCCGCTGTTAAATTTCCCTGGAGAGATGTCTTCTTCTCTCGCTCATCCAATCTTTTTCTGGGATCTCCTCAAGGCCACACAAAATCTCCTTTTAATCCTGAGGGAAATTACCCAAAACCCTTCAAAACTTCTGACAGTTTTGGATTTCTAAAATCTATTATCAAGGAGAGACATCAACAAATTGAAGGTGTATCGTACCAGGGAGTTGTCATTCAGTCACTCACTGTAAGTTGTACAATAAAAAAAAAAATTGTTCATCAATCTAGTTCAAAGGTGAATTTACAACATTTTTCATTCAATTATTAAATTTAATTAAACCTGTTTTCATGTCAATAGTTGACATTATAAAGTATCAGTGAGTAACATTTAAAAGAATTCTCAACATTATGCAACCTTTGAGTAATTGGTAACATGATTCATAAATGATAATGTCACAATGAGAGACATGTGTCAAGCTATCATAAATGTCCGTACATTTGTAAAATAACTCAACAGGTAATTCATCCATGCATGTAATTTTGAACCCACAACCTTTATCTGAATAAAAGGTTTGTTTAAGGTGATCATATACTATACTTAATATGAACAATGGACACTATTTGAGATCGAACGACAATGCCTTATACAGACAGGTAGTGCATAACTGTCAAAACAGGGAGCTGCAATACACAACTGGGTGATGATACAATGAATTTTTTCTTTTCTGTTAGGGGCCACAACAGGACTAGTATTATAAACTCCACGCTCAACATACAACCCCTTTTAATTGAGAACTTTATTTTAAATTTTTTAAATAAAAAGAATATGGACTTCAAAGCATTATTAGTGCTATTTATTGAAGGGTATGCTACAATCAATTTCAGCAATGCTAATTAAGAAATTTATGGTGTTGTTTTTATTCCCTAAAGTCATGTAAATTGGCAATGTTGAAGAATGTAAACAAAAACTTCCGGTGCCAATCCGATATTTTAATAACTAGAACTGTCGGAAGGAGAGTATACTTGACTATTCAAAGCGAGTATTGAGAATGGGCTTATAGAGGGAAGAATATACAGAAATAGGTTAGAAGGGGCAGATGATATCAAATAACTTGAGCTTTGAAAATGCACTTTCATTTGCATTACAAGCTTCAAATATTAGATATTTTAAGACAAAAAAAAAGTTTAAGGTTACTTCACCTAGTAACTCAGAATTATTGCACTATATCTCTTTTAGTTCTATCAATTAAATTGAACAACAAAGAAAGGAGAGGCCCTGACTTGCCAATGTCAATGAAAGAATGCCATTCAACCCCCTTTCCAACCTGTACCCTACCCCAGCCCCTACACATTCCCAGAACTACATCCTGGATTGTAATACAACTTCAGATTTAAGAAGATATGTGTGTCAAGCAAAGTCAAGCAGCATGAAAAATGTACAATAAGATTAAAGCAAAATTATGCAAAACAATATTGCTTAACATATGACAAAATAGACATTGGAAATGATACAAATCCCCTCACCACTAATAATGCATATGCCAGACTGTCCCACATTCCATGCCAACCTGTCCCATATGTCATCCCACGTCTATACTCCATGCAATAGCACCTAAAAACTAGATACTGTGTCATTCCATCACTTACATGACCCACATGCCATTACAAATAAAATCCAGATGACATCCCACCACATGCCATTCCACCCTGTCCCAAATGTCGACCCACCCTGTTCCACATGCCAACCCACTCTGTTCCACATGCCAATCCATCCTGTTCCACATGCCAACCCACACTGTTCTACATGCCAATCCACCTTGTCTAACATGCCAACACATCCTGACCAACAGCCCACCGCACCCTGCCCTACATACAATTCCACGCTGTCCCACATGACCTCATCCTAATTCCTTCAGCTACTTTATCATCATGTCATTTTCTACACCACAATCTACTTATTATTTATAATTCCCAAACTCCTAATTTAAGATTCTTTAGAAGCACGGAAACTTTTATTTGCTTCTTTAATAAAAGTTTTGATCTCAGGTCAAACATATTGCAGCAAATGCACACTATACCTCACCATTACAGTAAGTGTGAACAATGCTATTCACATATACTGTATGATCATCATACCCACTTCAAATCAAAAGATACCACATATACAAATATTTTCATTGCTATGCAAATAGACTAATTATTATGCACACACAATCCCCAATCATGCTCAACTGAACAGTACCAATGCCCTCTACCACTGAACCAAATAGCAAGTTATTATCATCTCAGGTTAAATATTTTGTACGCAAGTCTATTGTTATGCAAATAACCTAAATAATATGCACACTACGCCTCACCATTGAGTGTAGACAATGCTCTTCACATATACAGTATGATCATTTGTGTAAAACAAAATCCCCACTCCCACTTTAATTTAATAAATTCCATAGATACAAATATTTTCATTGTTATACAAATAAGCTAATTAGTATGCATACACAACCCCAAATCTTGCTCATTTGAACTGTACCCATGTACTCTACCCCTGTAACAATTACCAAGTTATTATCTATGGTTAAATATTTTATGCAAAAGTCTATTGTTATGCAAATAACCTAAATAATATGCATATTACACCTAAACATTAAGTGTAGACAATGCTCTTCACATATATGATCATTTGTGTAAACACAATCCCCACTCCCACTTTAATTTAAGATATATCATAGATACAAATATTTTCATTATTATGCAAATAAGCTAATTAGTATGCACACACAACCCCTAATCATGCTCACTTGAACAGTATCCCTATGACAAGTTACATAAATGTACATCATTTATAACTTAAGTTATGCACTCATGAATGTTGAACATTTTGTATGAAAGTCTATTGTTATGCAAATAACTAATTATTATGCACACTTCACCTCAACATAAAGTGTAGACAATACTCTTTACATATATGATCAATTGTGCAAACAAAATCCCTATATCCACCTTAATTTTAGAGATATCATAGATACAATTATTTTCATTGTTATGCAAATAAGCTAATTAGTATGTACACACAACCCCTAATTATGCTCACTTGAACAGTGCCCCTATGCCAAGTTACATAAATGTACACCAATCATAACTGAAGTTATGAAAACTTTAATCAAAAACTTTAACCAAAACTTTAACCTGACAAATATTTGTATTGTTATGCAAATAAGCTTATTAGTATAAACACACAGCCCTCCTATCAAGCTCATTTGATCACTACCCATGTCCTCTACCCTATGCCAAGTCACATGAATGTACACCATTCACAACTTAAGTTATGAACACTTTAACCAAAACTTTAACCAAAACTTTAACCAAAACGGACACTGACACCGACAATTCTTCGAATAGTCAAGCTAAAAAGTGATATAAAGAATGGTATTATTTAGACATATTTACTTTTTTAGAAACATAATAGAAAATATCTATCACACCAAATTTTTTTTTTGAAAAGTCACAAAGAAATAGTGAAGGAGAATAATATTATTTGAAATTTGAAATGAACCAGACTAGTCTCAAAGGATGTAGTGAGATAAACACCTCACGGTATGCACTACCTGCTAGGCAAATACTTGCAGTACTTGTATAACAGCCACGTGACACTGTAATCTTGCAACCTGTCAAATTCGGCATGGGTAGAATTTATTTCAGGAGAACCAAGTTGCAGAATGCAGATCGTCTTTAATCTATTGTATTTATTCTATTTTATGATCATTAAATTGAAACCTACATTAATTTGTTCTCTTTCTAAGGATCGTGTCTAGCTTTTCGTTTTGAGGAAGCTTAAGCTCTCCCCCCCCCCTCTCCCCTAAAAAAAAAAAACACTGAAAACCAGTTTCAGATTAGGGAGGACAGAGGCATAGGAGTTAGGGCCCACTCCCAGAAAAAGGGTTCTATTTCCCAGTTGCTTGCATGCTTTATTTTGATGACAAAGTGTGAATTAACATAAAATGGAAGGAAAATGCATAAAACTGTTGAAATTTTTGTCCAATTTTAGTAACACTTTCTGAAAATTTCTCAATATTGACAGGGCTTTTTTGGGAAGTGAAGAAAATATCCAGACATTGAAGAAAATTCACCAAAGAGCTTCAAGCTCTTTGATTTCACGAAAATGTAGGAAATTTCCCAAAAAATGAAGGAGATTTTTTTTTAAATTGACAAAGATTTCCTTGAGATTCATTTTTAGGGGCAAAAGTCCCTCTCCCCTCCTTAAGACATGTCACTGTTTTCTGTATTACTATCCATACAAAAAAATCAAATGCCATGACAGCCCTTTTTTTTAAAGAGTGTTTTGTTGTCTTTTAATTAATTGTCTGTTGTAATTCTTTAAAGTGGTCCAGCAGATTCTGAACAAAAGTGTTTAAGTCTTTACCAGTGACACCCATTAGATTCTAACACCAATAGAATTTACTATCATTTTTAGTGACTGAGATTTCATGGGCCGCGAAGCAGTATTTCAAGTGGAGGGCACACGCTTTTTGAATGACTGATCTGAAAGATGGAAATGCAAAATTAGTGAATTGGTCAATTATTAATTTCTTTGGTTCCTTTCTAATTTACCCCCCCCCCCCCCTCCCCCTCCCCCATTAAAAAAAGAAGAAGAAGAAGAATATTGTTTCGGCGTGATACTGCTACATTGTTTATTTGGTTATGAAACATGGAAAAACAAATTACATGTGATCGCGTCAGTGGTGTAGGAAGATATTTATCATTGGGTGGCCAGATTTTACTCTTATCCCTATAAACCAAAAATGTATGAATTTTTATCACGGTTCAAAAACTTTCATTGTAGCCAGGCCTAAAGGAAGAGTTTATCAAATGATTCAAAATTTTGGTAAATTTGGCAACATATCCCTAAAATTTAAGAAAATTCCTGAAAATTTAGGAAAAATTCACAACAATTGAAGTAAATTTTACAAAAACTAAAAGAGATTTGCCAAAAATAAAGAAACCTCCTGAAAATTGAACAAAACCTCTCGAAAATTAAACAAAAATTAAAAAACTTCTTGAAAATTTTCTGAAAATGACAGAAATTTCCCAAAAATTGGAGCAAATTCATGAAAATGAAAGAAATTCTATGAAAACTGAAGATTTGCCAAAAATTGAACAGAACCTTTCAAAAATTGAAGAAAATTTCTAAAAATTTAAAGAAAATTTCCCAAAACCAAGAAATTTTTCCCATAATAGAAGAAAATTCAAAAATTGAACATTTCCATAAGAAAAGATGCCATGGAATCTGACTGTACAAAATCAATTTGTTAGACATTTTAAAGGGTGGCCAAAATTGTAATTGCCCTCTAAATAAATTATGGGGGAGTTAAAATGACATTGTATTGTACTAATTTAACCAAATATTTTGCCCACATCATTTACGTTTTCAGTTGTTGTGGCTTTCACACTTCTTTTAGAAATAATCACGCCCTAATCACAAACTGAAAAGTGCCATTTTTAAAAATTCAAAAACACATCCCTGCACAATTTACTAGTATATCCAATTTTTCTCATATAAGATTTTAGCAGATTACATATTCGAATTACTTTCTTAATGTAAAAAGCATTAATGCATCTTATTTGCATTCTGTATCAAACCAGGCATCAACTACTGTACTTCAGCGCATTCTAACCAAATTTCACTAAAACATGCTGACACGAGAGTAAAAGAGACATTCCTGCATATTAGCATTCAACAACACAGCATGCTTCTTGGGATGATTTAAGTACCACAACAAATTCATCATTGATTTGATGGTCATTAATATAATTTCCAAAAAGTCTCTACTAAAAGATAATTAATGAGACTTGAAGATTCAATGTTATTTAAACAATACTGTGATCACAGACAAAACAGGTGCAGGTCCTTTCCCACTAATTTATCATTACTTGATATTTCACCCAGTCAAATTTCCATAAAATCTTCACCTGTGAAAAGAGCGTAACGTAACGCTTAACTGAAGATAATGCCCAACTCCGAGCATACTTCTGTAATCAATATTTTCTTGAGTTTTGTTTTGTGTTCCTTATTGTGCTTACCCACAATGCGATTCGGACATGGAGACAAAACAAGAAAGGAAAATTGATCTTCCTCTCAAAGCTGTTTTAAACAGAGAGTAAAAAAAATGCCTGGAATTCTAAATCCAAGGACCTGGTGAAATACAATACTCCACCTGCAGGAAAACCTCTTGATATATTCATGCGCAAGTTTCCCTCGTCAAACTAAAAATATATATTCTGAATTGGAATAAGGTTTTGAACATTGACATAACAGTTGGAGGACATCTGAAAGCTGTGTTCATATTTAATCACTTTCCCAATCAAAGTATATTATCTTTTCCTGTAAATAATTTCTGGAAGAAGCCACTAACTGAGTTGTAACAACAATTTACTTCCAATTATATTGTTTATCAATGAACCATTCATACCTAAATTGCATCACTAAAAACCATGAAAATATTTGTTCTCCACTCTTATTGATTCTGCCAATGCCATCCTGTTTACAATAGCTAATAAATTTCCTTGCAAAGTGGGAAGATACGATGGAATTTTATTATTTCTAGAAAAAAGTCTTCAGGACAATCAATCAAAAGTAATAATTTGCTTTTCATTTTTTTAATTTGTATTTCTTAGGTTATTTTTTAAGGATTGGTTACTATGATGTATTACAAACAACACAAGTTGCCATGGTGTAAAAATATGCACTTTTTAGTCTGCATTAAGTGGTGTGTAATAAGTAGTACGTCACTACAGCAGATATGCAAAATACAATCCCCACTTAAGGTACAGATATTAACAACCCTTACTTTTAAATTCCATAAATAACTAAATGTTTCATTTAAGATTTAGAGCCTCCCCAACCAGTGGCTTTTAAGATTTAGAGCCTCCCCAACCCCCAACCCCCCATCATTAAAAATGTGAGAGGGTCCGAGAAGCAAATAAGCAAAAAATATATTTAAAAAAACAAAGATTATCACAATTTTTCATTGGTCCGGACCCCCATCTCCCCTCCCCCACGGCTATGCCCCCAACCAATCAATAATTCTGCTTCAATTGCCCTAAAATAATGTTTAGTTATCAAAATGAAACTTACTTAACTAGATTTGTTTATGTTGTCAAATTTTGGATCTAAAAATGTCTAAATGGATAAATATCTGTTTCTATTGTTAATCAATCATTTCAAGAAATTAATCAACTATTTGCATAAAAAAGGACTACGGAATTAAAACAGCGGGCAATTACTAAACAAAGGGATTTACATGTGAAATAAAGGATTTTGCCTTTTCATACATCACAATTTATATATCAAAGCCTGAAAAATTCAAAAGCTAAAATAAACAAAGAAACAATTTCTGGACCAATGTTAATGGATCATTCTTGTTTTTTACATTTTACTAGTTGGGACAATTCAACAATGTTGTCTCTACACATTGATAACCCTTTCATACACTTAAGATATTGAATATAACAATTAAGTCAATTATTCCTGAAAGCATCACATCTAATTGCACTATGCCAAAAACATAACAAGAAATATTATTCAAAAATAATGCCACAGACTTACTCTCACTCTTGTAGATGAATAAATCCAGTGAGTTGTGGCTAAATTTGTACATGCTCTTAAATTATTGTCCTGAAGGTAGGGAATATATGTGCATCTCAAGCAAAAAAGATTTTCATATTTTATATCTAGCATATCTCATATCTAATGGTTCACATAGCTACACATGGCTCATTTTTTGATGAGTTGTTTCACTAACAGTAACACACACTTGCACATTTGGTAAAGTAGTGAAATGAACTTTCAAGGATTTTGCACTTACGAAAATTTAAACATGTTTTTTTATTCCTTTGATATTGAAATATAAGGAGGCTTGTCTTAATGCAAAGCAGCTTGAAGAAGAATAAGTCAATATCATGCTTTGATAAATCTGAAACAGTGCAAAAATTTGCAATTTTATTCACATTATTACATTGCTTCTCTATCTATTGCTCAAGAATTATCTTTTTCTATTGCATTACCTAATACACTATGAGCACTGATGTGGGCAGGCACACTGTAGTACATAAATTTTCATTCATAGAGAATATTTTTGGGAAAAAATGGATAAAACAATTCTGTTTTTAGCCTACAAATAAACTGTGAAACAACAGAAATGTGTCAATGTTTTCACACTACGTCTTCAGATGGAGAGTAATAGGATGATGTTTTCACACTACGTCTTCAGATGGAGGGTAATAGGATTTTCAGAGGACACATGCCAAGGAGGATTAAAGTGGTACCTCCTTGCACATACAGTATGTCACCCTTGTTGACGCTATGGAGCCAAAGCAAGCATAGCAAGGTCAACAAATAAATGATCAAGGACCTACAAAGGTATAAATTGAACCTAGAGTACCTCATCATTGCATGTCTCCTGTCTCCTCATCATATCAAAAAGCTACCTCTTGTCAGTTCTTTCAAAGTAACATTAAACAGGGATTTGCTACAAATCTGTGATTTCAAGACTCAACTCATCTCTCCAAAGTATGACAAATATTCATTTGTACTGTTTTGCAATATTTTTGGTAAATAGAACATTATATTCAGGGCTATAAGCAGGTAACCCTTTTTTGTAATGTAGGCTTTTAGTGAGATTATTATTTAAGATTAACAACATTGAAAGGCATTTAAAATGTTATTGGGTGTTTGTTATTGGAAACCTTATATACCACCTGATGCGAAACAGATTGGCGAGGTAAGTTTGGTTTCTTGTCAACCATGTACAAAATACTGGTTACCAATTTTGAATGTAAAGCATTAAATGAACTCTCAAACTAAAGCAACGATTATTAAAATCCATGACCAATATAGAGAATCACCAAAAGCAGTAGATTAGAATTGCTTTCATGCTTTGTTTGTCACACAGCAGTTTTGCAGAAACAAATTACGACTCTTGTTTTGAACAAAGATGAAATATAAATCACAATAGAAAATGCATAACCAACAAATCCTTGCATGTACCATGCAGGGAGCAGGCTGACAGACCCTGTACCTAATTTTAAGATCACACAATTAAAATAGATTTTTGAGGGGATTCATGTCTTCAATCTTGAATCCACTTTTTAATAATTTCAACCAACTTTTTACTCTTTGTTAGTTGAGGTTTTAAGGCACTGCGACAGTCAGAGTCAAATGTGCCAAGAGGGTGAAGAGGGTATTAGAAAATTATGGTGCTGGAATAACAAGAGGAAGGAATGGCAAGGAGGGGATGAGAGACAGAGAGGAGGATTGAGGTAATAATAAGAAAGGGAAGATGATATCAATTACTGTTGCGAAAGAATTTAAAGTAAGAGGAGGAATTTTTCTCAAAGAGACCTGAGCTAGAGATTTAGGGGATGTGAGACTGAGATAGGTTCTGAAATTGGAGTATAAAGAATTAAGAGGATTTTACTGAAACCAACTTTGAATTTTACAAAAAATACATGGAGTGAAGGAGCTGATTACATTCATATAGTCACTTTCCCATTTTTTTTAGAATATCTCAGAATTCAGAATATTTTCCAATTAAGACACATGATTCACAGAAAGGTTCATATTTCACTTTGCCAAATATATTTAAAAATTGACCTTGTTTGAAATATCCCATGCAATCAAAAAGAAAATGCTTAAAATTTAATTCTTGTGTATAAATTCACAATGTCAGCATTTCCATTTTGCAAATAGGAACACAAAAAGTAATTACATGTAATGGAATATTTAAATGCTTAGAGTGGGCCTATCTCAAAAAATTGTCTGTGCTGGTGGAATGTCAAATACTGAGTTAGGAAAATACATCTTAAAATAAATAACATTGAGCTAATATTTTGTGATATATCAATAGAGAATTCAAAATAATTAAACACAAGAGAAAAACAGCATAGCCTTCAATACTGTCTCAATTTTTTACAAACGCGGCAACAATCCATGATTTCAAGACTAAGAGTGAAAACATAGTTTTCTGTGGGGTGAATGATATTTTTAAGAAGCAAAAGGAAATATAATCCATCAAAATCTTTTTCAAAAGTGCAATATAAACTCCAAGCGTCCAATATCCTAAGGTAAAATTCAAACAACACAAAATATGCCCCTATAATAGTTTACCTACACTGTAAATTTAAGCATTAATTAGTAAAAATATTGTCTCGTATGCCTAATTAATGGTAAATTGACTAATTAATATTTTCAGTGTAGTTTAATTAGATGGTGTTGTACCCCTACTTTAAATGGTATAGTACGTCAATGATTCATATGGAGTATTGATTAATTGGGGAAAACAATATAGCCAGAACTTCATGCTATAACACAACTTAAAATCATTACCATAAATTTAATTCCTGAGCAATTTTACCCCAAGCCTTCCTTTGAACCCCCCCCCCCCCCCCCCCTCCATCTGTCAAAATATGTTACAAAATTTAACTTTTAGGTATCAACAACAAAACAATAATCAACATAAAATACTAAACAGAAAAGTAAGCTCACTTGATAGGTTGATAATAAAATCCAATTAGGTCAGCTTGTTGGAAACGCAAAATGTATTGACTTATTCACAAAGGTATGAATCCTGGTAGAAGCAGAAAGGCCTACCATGAAAAAATAGTAAACTACGAAGTAACGTAAGTCCACAGAAATTTGAAAAACTCCTAACTGATAAACACAGAATGATTTAATCCTTCAAAAGGTAGCTATGGTCTGAAGAGAACCGTGCTTTCTTTTATAGTAAATCCGTTCCACAGAAACACTGGAATAAAAAGTTTTTTATTTTTCAACTTTTAAGTTCTGACTGTGCTTTGCAAGTTCCTCGCTTGGTTTTATTTTCCAAAGACATTAATCCTTACGCTAAACATGCAATACAGTATTGACGAGTTACTACACGATGCTGTGTGTAAGTACGTATCTTGCTAAGCTCATCTATTACAAGGTATGAAGTCCCGCCTTACAACTTAAATGGTACAGTATCGATTGTACATTTCTCATGTTATGATAGGCGGAGCCTAATTTTCTGTCAACGCTTAAATTGGGTGATTCTATTTTGGGTAATTACGCGTATTTTGAGGTATTTTATCTTCATTCAGTCCATACTTGTCGCATAATTGCTTGATTTCGGCTGTGTTTTAGGGTTACCGTGAATATCATTTGATCAAAATGACAACTTTTTTATACAATTAGCTACATTTTCTTCAAGGAAATAAAAATTTCCTAAATATAATAAAAATTATTAAAACTAGTGGACTAAACCAAAACTTTCTTCAACGAGGGCGTTTTCCCAAAATTGATACATTTCAAGATGAGTAAAATGTTTCGTGAGGATAAAATTACTTATAACAACCAAATAAAGGAGTGGGTTACAAAAATGTAAGAATAAAGGATCGTTCAGTTGTCAGATAGACCTAACCTTGTTTGAAAAATGTCAAAAAAGAGACTGAAAGCTGTACCAAACTTGTATGAAAAGGACTGATGTTTAGATTCTGGTGTGCAGGTGTGACGTAACACCCTCACTTTCTTAACAGTTCTAATGCATTTGTATTGACATTCAATTTATCATTTTTGTCAAGTGGAAAAATATTTTTTCAACAGAAAATCTTAAGAAAATGATTAGAGGATTGGTAGGATATGAGGTCACAATCTGTTTTATGTCTACACAAATGAAACAGAACTTTTTAAGTATGAAAAAGTCCAACATGTAGGAACTTTTTTCATACTTAAAAAGCTATCTACCTTTAGTCGTCCCAGCTTACAATTTGTACAAATTATATAGCGCATTTATATAGTGTGCGTCACCTCAGATGTCATTAGTGGGGGCATCTTTGAAATGGACCATGCAGGACAAAGCTTACTATTTGGACTCGGGTCATGATTGTCATGACATAAACTGGCGCGCTCTCCCCCATCTTCAATGTCAAGTTTAAAAGGTGCCCCGTACAGAGTTAAAATAATTGATCTTTTTATCAGTTTATTGACAGATTAAAGAAATTAACACAAATATCAAGCAAAATACCCCATACAGTGTCACTCGTGGAGCGCCTTTGATTTGGTTTCTGAAAAAGAAAAAAACATCAATAGGGACCTTTGCCACTCACTCGCTGAAGTCTGGGTGTAAACAGGTGAATTTGGGCCATCTGATCTAATTTATATTGATTTACCTGTTTACCGAGTTACATTTATTCTCATCAAGAAAATGATGCCCCCTAATTCTAAGAAGGCCTATATTTGCTTTTCACATTATTTTAGACACTGTAAAAAATATTCCGATTCATGACCTATACAATTGGCAAGTCATGATCTTTAAGTCTTAAATCCTTCCGATTTCAAGACTTATGATCTGCAAATTATCTAAGTTTGAAAGATTTTAGTATAAAATTGTTCTATTTAACCCAAATTTGGCCCAAAATATCTTGAGTTCTTTAAATTGTTTTTCAAAGGGGGGAAATGGGTCACGAGTGATTCTTGGACCGATAAAAGTTTAGAAATTTTCCGGTGGTGTGGTGGGGGTTGACCATATATAAAGCTATTCTACTTCCCCTGCAGATCCTGTGCCCCCCCCCCCCCACCCCCACCCCCCCCCCTCCTTCTTCCCCCCCCCCCCTTTCCAGTTTCAAACATCTTTTGCCGCCTCTTGTTCTTCAACCCAGAGGCGTCCAGTAAATCTTGCCGGTGTAACAGGAAATTCGGTCCCCTGTAGATTATGTCCCCCGGACAAAGTATTCTAGGATTTCGACCCCGGATGGAAATACGGTCCGGCCTGACAGACTTATCTAGGAAATTGTGTCTCCCAGGAAATTATGTCCCCCAATTACAAAAATACTGTCCCCCTGAAAATGTTGTTTCATACAAATTTTCCGGGCAAATCATGTCTGAAACATAATATCCTTGAAAAATAATTTTATCCAGGTTCACGACGACGTCAACAATGGGAAAACAATAAAAAAAAATGTGTTGAACGCGCGCATTAGGACTTCATTTGTTGGCTGTACGAACAGCTGTAAGCTGTAAGAATAAAATAAAATAAAATTATCGTTTGGCAAATTGCTCATTTTACTCGCTTGCAGTGTTGTTTTACCAAAATTCACAGAAATTCTTCAAAATTAGCTCTTTATCTTTGACTTAGTTTTATTATCCATTTATCTATTTTTGGATAAGTAATGGATCAGTGGCGTAGCCAGTATCCAAAAATTAAGGGGTCTGAGAAGGTTCTATCCGCCCTCCCAAGACGAAGTGTTAAAATTCAGCCCACTTTTGAGAGAAATTTTGTTTCATAAAAGCGAAAAAGATATAAAAGATAAAGATTATCCCTATTTTTGAAAAATTTCTGAAAAAAGTGTGTTGATGGATCGCTCCCCCTCCTTCTTCTCCTCCCCCCTCCCCTCCCCCATCCAATTTTTGGGACTTTGAGGATTGTATACATAGCGTAGGGAGCAATCCCTTTTACCAGTTTAAATACACCCGATGTTTTGCAGTAATGTGTGATCAGTAAGTAGACCTCAGAAATTAGGATATTTCAGTGGGCGTCATGAGGTCACATGACTTTGTTTACATTGCCATTTTGTAGGACAGACTGTCGTCTGCTGCACACTGTGTACATACGTTTGCATAATGTAAGTACAGGGAGTTGTTACTTTGTCAAAGTAACAACTCCCTGGTAAGTAGTATGCCGGAATATTGCTGTGCCGTTTAGTGGTTGCACTAACTAATAGACGTGTATAAAATCCATTGATTAAGATTACTTGAAGTAATTGAAGGGTAATTTTTTTCTTTAGAATAACATTTTATATCGAAAATCAATTCATCTGGCCAATTCATTTTAACCAGCGTGTGTTTATATACCCAGCACGTGATTTACATGCCCAGCGCGTGTTTTCATTATCAACGCGTGCTAGCACGTGTTTTAGACCGAGTCTGTTTGTTTTACGTGTTATGTGACTAAGCTGTGTAAAGATCAGACACGTGACATACTCAACACGCAAAGTTTTCCTCTGCAAAATTTTAAATAAAGTCACATGGTCGAAATTCACGTGACCATGATGGACCAATCAAATTATGGGGAATCCTGATCGTCTGCACAATTTACTAGCGTATGGGATCAAGTCCATTAAAAACACAATTGCACGCACTATTCAAAAGTATGTGCATACAGAAATAGGCACTTCACTGACCTATTCAAGAGACTTGAAATGCAGCTTAATTTGGTTAAGAAATTCCATACCAAACAGAAAACTTCGTATAAACGGTATCCATCTCAAATCACACAAGTTTTCCGATATGCAACATTTTTCGTCTCATTTACAGATGAGGGATTTGCTGCCGAAAGTTCTCGATACTGCTTTCACATTTTGTGCTGTGAGGTCAACGGCACAATTTCATACCATTAGGCCCTCTGCACTAAACACCAACGTTTTAACAATTTGAACGATCTTTGCCATTTTACGTGCTATTATTGTGTCTAATTGTGCACAAATGCTTTTAATGTTTCGTAAATGCTGAGGGAATGTGAACCCCAACGAACATTCACAAAAACAGCATGTTACGAGCACACTAGCAGTTAGGCCTGCAACTCCATCATGTATTGCGTACGTAACAATGCTTTTTTGACGATCTCAAACTTCAGTCAAAGGGGAAAAGAAACAGTCAGATATTATTGCACAGTCAATAGAAGAAACACATATTTTTTGTCATTTTTCAAGAAATACTGGACATAATTAATTTTTCTTCAAATATGATGTGCATAATAGTTTCAAACATATAGGAGTACCATTACTTTTCGCTGACTAGCTGAGGCGACACAAACATTCATAAAAAAAAAAATATCCTATTGACTGTAATGATAATTAATGATGTCCAACTTGACAAAACCGTACCGTACTGAGCTCGTACACGTCGACTCGTACTCCGACCACGAGAAATGCATTGTACGTGCGTACAAGCTCATGGCGGTAATACGCGCGCGTATTGTTGTTTACAATTTTCCCTGCAGCTGATTGGTTGATTAGTGAAAGGAAAATTCCTCCAGCATTTGATTGGTTAAAGTACTCTAACGTTTCACGTTCGGTAAAAACTCGGTTTAAAAAGGTCTATTGTTCGACAAGTATTAGGGATGACGTCACAATAACGTGCGTAAATCTGAACAACCAAGTTTGTCGGTGAAAACAAAAGCATTTTACCATTATAGCTTACAGCTAGTGTGAAATCGGTTACCTTTAGAGGCCTAAATCTCTTTGTCGGTGAAAACTACGATTTGTGTATAAGTGAACACCACGCTTTAATCTACTTACGCACAATACATATATTTCAAACTTCGAAATAATCTTTTCTACGATATTTCCTCCATAGTTGCAACAATTTCCTGCAAAATTACCAAAGCGAACGTAGAGATTTAAGCCAAAGGTGACCGATTTCACACTTGCTGTAATGGTAAAATGCTTTTTGTTTTCACCGACAAACTTGTTGTTCAGATTTACGCACGTTCTTGTGACGTCATCCCTAATACTGGAATAGCGTATACTACTGTCGAATATTATCTGACTACCGTTACGCCTGCAACTCTATGTGATTACTGTGTCATACACGTACGTAACGTTATGCCTAATCACGTGAGGTAAAATTTTAACTTCAAATCTTACCTGGTTATCGAATATTCCTAATTGCGAGTCTGAAATAAAGACGTCCTATCCTCGTGGAAAATAAAAAAAACATTTCCATTTGAAAACAAATATCCAGGCAGAGCAGTTAGAAGTTTGAGGCAAATTTATATATTTTACGTGTGCATGCAACAAAAAGCTTATTTACATCACGTTTATAGGCTTAGATATGTACGTGTACATGTACACGTGTGTGTGGCCGGCCGTGGATGTGTACGTACACGTACACACATACATATTGTACTAAGTTTATTGCATTGCACTAGTACGTACGTGCGTACAAGCTTATGAAGGTATCATTGTTGTTTACAATTTTCCCTGCAGCTGAATGGTTAGTTAGTAAAAGGAAAATTCCTCAGCATTTGATTGTTTAAAGTACTCTGACGTTTTACGTTGGGCTAAACTCGATTTGAAAGGTCTTATTCAAACCGTATAGAGGTGATTTAGGTCATTTATGTATTTATATTTTAGTTTCGATCCTTTCATATTACCTCTACTTTATGTACAGTGCATTTGAATATGTTTGTTAGTATTTGCGCTTTATAAGTAACCTAATAATAATAATAATAATAGTAATAATAATAATAATAATGATGATGATGACGACGACGATGACGACGACGACGACGATGACGATGATGATGATGATAATATTATTATTATTATTATTAATAATTATAATTATAATAATATAATAATAATAATAATAATAATAATAATAATAATAATAATAATAATAATAATAATAATAATAATAATAATAATAATAATAATAATAACAATAATAATGATAAAAATTATAATAATAATAATAATAAATAATAATAATAATAATAATAATAATAATAATAATAATAATAATAATAATAATAATAATAATAATAATAATAATAATAATAATAATAATAATAATAATAATAATAATGATAATAATAATAATAATAATAATAATAATAATAATAATAATAATAATAATAATAATAATAATAATAATAATAATAATAATAATAATAATGATAATAATGATAATGATAATGATAATAATTATAATGATTATAATAATAATAATGATAATAATAATAATAATAATAATAATTATAATGATAATAATAATAATAATAATAATAATAATAATAATAATAATAATAATAATAATAATAATAATAATAATAATAATAATAATAATAATAATAATAATAATAATAATAATAATAATAATAATAATAATAATAATAATAATAATAATAATAATAATAATCATAATAATCATAATAATCATAATAATCATAATAATTACCTATTTTAAGTCAAACGCTAGAAAACGTAAGCAGTCAGAGTACAATTTAATCGCAAAAATTACGGTCCAGGGCAAGGTGGGTGGAGGAAGGGGAAAAGAACACAAATAACTTTTTAAGCTTGGAGAAAAAAAAAACAAGGTTGTAAATACCATTATGGAAATAATAACCGATAACAATGTTTCATTATCTGATTATGAAGATATACTATTTGAAGCGAAATTATTTTATGAGAAGCTTTATTTGTACTCGGGACAGTAATATTTCTTCTGCTCGTTTTTACAATAGTTTTAATATTAATCATGTTAAGCTCTCGGAGAATGAAAGATTTGATTGTGAAGGGTACCTCACTTTAGAGGAGTGCACCACGTCCTTATTTTCAATGTCCCTTAATAAATCACCTGGTTCCGATGGTATCCCCACCGAATTTTACAGATTGTTTTCTCGAGTGAGGTGGATAAATTGGTAGTTAACTCATTTAACTTTTCTTTTTAAAATGGTTTTGTTTCTGATGACCAGGGCAGAGCATGTATAAGCCTAATTCCTAAGAATAACAAAGACCCCAGATTTTTGAAAAACTTGCGCCCTATAGCGCTATTAAATAATGATTATAAAATCGCAGCTAAAACAATACCAGGATTAAAAATGTAATATCTAAAATAATCAGTTATGACCAAACAGGCTTTATTAATGGGAGATATATTGGTGAATATATTAGAATTGTATACGACATTATTTCTTTTTGCAAAGACAGTTCTACACCTGATGCTCTATTATTTTTAGATTATGAGAAAGCGTTCGGTTGTCTTGATTGGAATTTTATATTCAATACTCTTTCTTACCTGCTTCGGTCCCTCGTTAATTCAATGGATTACAACCTTTTATAAAAATGCAACCACGTGTGTACCAAACAATGGTTATGTTTCTGCTTGTTTTAAAGTATCAAGAGGCGTTCGCCAGGGTTGTCCTCTTAGCCCGTATTTATTTATAATATGGACTGAGATTTTAAATGTATTAATCAATTGTAATGACAATATTAACGGTATTCATGTTGGTAATTCTCATTTCAAGATCTTCTCAGTATGCCGATGATACGGTTATAATCTCTGATGGTTCAGACACTTCCCTTAGCAAAGTTCATGATGTTCTTTACAAATTCTCAAATATTTCTGGTCTTAAGGTAAATTTTGAGAAATCTTTCATTTTTTTACTGGCTGACTGGGCCCTATGCTAGTAAATGTCCGAATCATTTCAATAATTACATCTATCGTATTTGCACCGGCATTTTTACTTAACCTGGTTTTCTCCTTTTCCCATCACCACGAGGAGTTTTTTTCGATTAAATTATGTCCCTAAGCCTGTAAGCTGTCACGAATTAAACATCTCTAACAAATTTGGGCAACCCGTGATCTTACACTTATAGGTAAAATCAATGGCGTAGCCATAGTGGGGGCGACCCCCTCCCCCAATATTTTAATCCATCAGATTGATGCCGTCAGTTCAACAAGCTTTGACATTCCAGGTGCTTATTAGGTTTTTAGATTTCAAAAGGGCACTTTCTCAGAAAAAGGTTCTTCGGTAATATTGTATTTAAAACATAAACTAAGACACACAGAGAGAGAAAGAGAGGGGATAGAGGGGGAGGTTGGTATCGGAGGGCATGGCTTATTTTAAAAGTTTGACATCTTCACAAGTTTGTAGTAAATTATTGAAAACCTTTCTTTTAGACAACCCATATTTTTCAAAGAAGTCGAGCGCTTTGCGCTTTGATTTGGTGTTTTGTATATGGTGTATTATAGCACTTGTTGACTAGTATAATACACCTTACTATGCGTTACGACATACTTTTTCCCCCTGAAAGTTCAATTTTGCGAGAGCTTCCGGGGCTTCACCCCTGGACCCTATCGGGGCTTCGCCCCTGGACCCCATCAGGGGCCCTTAATCGGGCCGCTGGACCACACGCCGACAAGTCGAGCGCTTTGATTTTGTGTTTTGTATATGGTGTATTATAGCACTTTGTGACTTGTATAATACATCTTACTATGCGTTACGTCATACTTTTTTTCCCCTGAAATGTCAATTTTGCGAGAGCCTCCGAGGGCTTCGCTCCTGGACCCCTACCAAGGCTTCGACCCTGAACCCCACCAGGGCTCTTGAGCGGGCCCCTGAACCCCACGCCCACAAGTCGAGCGTCACCATTAAATATCTTGTCGGTTCAATTCAAGTCTCCGCCCCACCCTCCCACCCCCCTCCCCTTCTCAATATGAAAATCCTGAAAGCGCCACTGGGTAATTTCTAAATTTTAAAATTATATGCAATTTTCCAAATTGTTTACCCGTTAACTGTTCTACCTAGTCCTCCAGACAAGTTTTTTGATGAGTTGTGACTCACTTCATCTGGAGTAATAAGCCTGCAAAGTCAAGACAACTGTACTGTATAATGATAAGTGTGATGGTGGTCTTAGAATGATCAATATGTTCATCTTTGCAAGGAGTTTGAAATGTTAATGGGTTCTGATGTATCTTGACAATGTTGATAGACC
>JAIGNY010004586.1:2150000-2165000 GCA_020152595.1 Chiridota heheva
ATATATGATATAGCTATGACTAAAAGTAGACTAGTGAAGTTCAAGTTAAATTAATCAAACAAGTGTACTTATCAAGTTCAAAATTAGTTTAATAACATACAGGACAATGACAAGAAGAAAATAAACCAATTTCATCGCTAAATAAATGATCTGAACCAATCACTTCAGTTGTTTTTGGTCTGAACTATAGCATTAATCTGATTAACCTGACTTTTTCTGCATAATAATGAAACTATCATCACTTGCCAATGCCTATCTAGTGCACCCTTATCTAAGAAGGAAGTCAAACTTGTTAAAGCTTGCAACAACTAAGTATAAGCATTAAAGTAGAAAACTTTTGCAAAATAAGAATAGTTCACAAAATGAAGCCATTTGTAACCTCTATACTTATAGCAGTGACTCATCAGTCACCAGCCATTCCAAAATGCAATAAACCCAATGGAAAAAATAACACACACACACATCAATAATCCAAAAGCTACACAAAACTATACCTGCATGTTTGATCTAAGACAGCTACTGTTAATTCCATCATACTTCAAAAAAAAATGGTAATGCATGCATTGGATTTACTCACAAGACAAGCTTGTCGACGACTATGCCGAATCAACCAAACCTGGTTGTCCCTGGAACCTTGTTCCCCATTCGGACCCTAATCGTGAGGAGACTCATCCAAACATCACAACCAATTTTAATCAAAGAAATTCAGACTACAACCACAGCAGCCGCAAAACTTCACATCACCATTCACCAACAGCACATACGTGTAAAAACAGTGTGTAATCAATTCAGTATACTCATCTAACCAAATTCAATTAGAGAACACAAATATCAAAACATTAATTTCTGCTATGACAAAACAAAATAAAAAACTTGAATAACATACATTTAAAAAAAAAAGATTTTTAGGGAATTCCTGGATTTTCAGTCCATTTCACCAATAACAACAAAAATCTACATTTTTATAAAGCATCTGACTTTTCTTGTCAATTTTCTGCAACTTGTGTAATTCAAACCATTTCTAACCCAAATTTAGCAATTAAACAATTACAACAAAACAAATTCTTTCAAGCAACAAATTCATCTGTTCATGCATGAATTATATGCTGGAACAATATCACAACACAACGATACAGGCCCTAAGGCACGGGAGAACCCCACCCGGGCCTCTCCTTACCCCAGGCCTCTCCCCAAAGAAAAAAAAGATAGCCTAGAGGCACAATCACACTGCATGAATACAAAAGAAACTATGATACCCAACATAGTAACAATTGGTACATACAGTGCTTCAGGATAATGGTTCGCTGCCCACATGACACACACGCACATACAAGCAGATCATGAAGAGAAAATGTAACTTACAAATGTTTCAGGTTGAAAAGTTAAAACAGATAAGCAATACCCAGTAACGAGAAGGCACAAAATTTACAAAATGTCACATTAAGTTCATACATATATATATAAATAAATTCACTGCATCAGTCCGTCAACCTCAAGATCAGCATTCTTTCTGGGCTTTAAAGTGCAAGGGCACACAGTCCGGGCGGCATCATACGTCTCCATTGGCGGACATCAGAACTAGGTACCGGTGGAAACTTCCAAAAAATTTGGCAAGAACAGAAAGGGTGAACAGTACAAACAGTTAAAAGAAACGCATGTTGGTGAAGAATGTTCAATCGAGACGCACCATGGCTAATACTGTGGGCGCATATAAGGCCACCGATGAATTAAACCGTTGAGGGGTGGTCCGCACTTCCCACAGCATTGAGTTCATAGCGGTGTTGGACCATCACATAAAAAAACAATCACAAATCCGGGATCAGCAACTGGTTAAATCAGGTATCATCCTCAGTTAAAAGAAACGTTTTGTTAACCAAATGACATATGATAATTACCAAATGACCACTTCGAAATCGGTTTTTAGTTCTGAGTTACATTTTTTTTAAATCAAATAATGATTTCGTCTATTTGTTTTTACTTTTAGGACCTCGCTATTAAACAAATATTTAATTTAATACTTTTTTTTTTTTTTTTGTAACAGATTTTTAACACATGAGAATGATGAACTAATTCATACCAAAAATATAAATACCTTAATACGTATTTTATTTTTTTAAACACACACACACACTGACACATTTATTACATGTAACAGCTTTTGAACAAAGTTTGGCGTTTTTATTAATGCACCAATCATTTGTTAAACACAATGTTTAGCATAATACAAACCAAGACCAAAAACCCAAAAAGAGAACTGTTGTGCTCTGGATTTTAAAAAATGTCTTCTGCATAAAAGAAGGAACTTTAATATGTCATTAAAATAAGAAAATACGTGGGGCACGAGTAAATACTGTCTCTTTAAGTATATATGGATAAAACCCGATATTATTCGCCCCCTTTTTCCCATATAGGCCTACGCTTTGATATGAAACCCACCGTGAGCTAAAAAGTTTAACTTATACTGGTATATGGGATTATAAAGGTGGAGATAAACAAAACACGTATTTATTTTTAAACATAACGCCATAAACGTAAGAAAATGCAAGAACGACGATTGTGGGCATTTAAAAACATTTTTCTGCGGAAGGGTATTTTAATATCATTGCGAACGTTCACATGTACCAAGTTCAGCCCACCACTCACCTAGCATAAAAACCACTCTCCATACTAGCAGTTGCCCTATACCTCCACCACTTACGTATTCATCGTCCACATACAGACATAGAGGCCTACCTACTAAGTCAGCAAGTTGTCATTCTCTCATCCAACAGCCATGATTTTCCACTCATCATGCCAACGTGGCACCTTCTCTTCGCCATTCCTCAAAGGTGAAAAGGTTTATAAATGTTGATAAAAGGTCTATACATTTTGCTAACAGGTCCAGATTTGGAGGGAATCACCATTTTTATTTATTTTTGCTTGTCAGTAAAGATAAGCCTCCAAACAGTTTAAAGAACTACGCGATTCTGGAAAAAATTGACGCCATCAGCAATTGTTTCATTCTATAGCACCCTACTGTCTGACTGTTCATGTCAGAAACGATTTTGTTCTTTTGAAGCAGGACAAAATTTCCTTTCAAGCAAGACCTGTCCAGGTATGGACAGACTGATAAAAGCTATATAGGCCTATGCTATGTCCTCTTTGGCAAGGTAATAATAATTAGCAACAAAAGATGATTCACACCAAATGTCATTGGGTTTCTTTTTATTGTATTATTTATATGAAGTGTTTTGAAGCAATTACGCCGTGGGACGTACGCAAAAAGTGGCTTAGTTTTGAAGTTTTCCTGCAATGTGAAAGGAGACATGTATGACGGAATTAAAAAAGAAACCAAATGCCCAAAACTGTATTTATTTATTTCTATCCATGTTTATAGTTGTAAGATGCAGACATGTGGCTGCCATTTTGTGTATTGAGTTACTGCCACTGATGTCATCATCAGGGGCGTAGAAAGGGTCACCTGTCAGGGGGTAAAAAGGGGGGAGGGGGAGGGGCGCAAAAATCCAAAACATTCCCAGTGACAAAATGGAAAAATTGCACTGGTAAAATAAGTTTCCATTAAAAGTTACTGATAATCGGGAAATCCCCTTCAACAGCTCAGTCAATATTCTGGAAAAGTTTTTCAACTTCCTTTGTTTTCAAAAAAAAAATCCCTAATTCTTCAATTTCAAAAATGTAACCAATTTGAATTTCCCCTGACAGGTGACCCTTCCTACGCCCCTGATGATGACATCAGTGGCCGTATTTCAATACACAAAATGGCAGCCACATGTCTGCATCTTACAACTTATAAACATGGATAGAAACAAATAAATACAGTTTTGGGCATTTGGTTTCCATTTTAATTTAATAATTTTATAATTTTAGTCTTATTATTTTGTGTTTCAGTTTCACCTCCCAACCGGAAAAAAAACATTACACCGGGAAGGTAAAATCCTCTCGAGGAGCTTCATTTCTTATGATTCTAACCCGTGTATACCAGTTCCACAAAACAAACAAAATTCTGAATGGGTAAGAATGGGTATGAACACTTGGGTTTTTTTAATTTTTATGATGCGTTATAAAACTTGTACAACAAACCAGAAAAAAGCCATGTTGAAACACAAAAAGAAATTTAATATTTTTTCATTTACATTAATTTTCCAGCAGTCAATAGTTTCTTTGAATTAAACTTTTACTTATTGTATGTTTCTTAAGAAACTTGAAAAACCTTAATGATTGTCAACCTTAATTATCCGGCCTGTATCTTCATCATTGGACAATAAAATCATCTTAGGCCTAACAGTGTTGGCACATTTACCATTTACATCGTTCAAAGCTTCAGATTCCTATTTCTTTGCTTGCATTTCTGAGTTTGGCTTCAGTTTGGCATCCTTCTGCATGTCGAGTCCGTCTAATCAGCTAATGACCTTTGTCTGCTTCTAATAAAAGGTCACCACAAATTTCTCACCATCTCATTGTTGCATGTTGCTCTGTCCTACTTGTATCTGTTTACATCACAGATAACACATCTCCTCCGGGAACATGACATATGACGTTCAACTCTCTCTCTCTCACCATCATTGTATATACTATTTTTCCATCTCTCCGGGAACTTGACATATGACGCCACTCGGCCACTCTTGATGTCTGATCGGGGGTTTCTGTGAAACTCCTTTGTCTTGCATTGTTACTCGTTCATCATTTAGTTGGGTCTTGTTTGTTCCCTCATCTGCGTAAAAAACCAGAAGAAATAAAGCAACCAAAATAAGCGATGTGTCTAAGAAGAATTTCTATGATACATTTTGAAATAAATATAATATTGTCAAATAATATAAAATCAATATCTGAAGTTTTGTATGCTAATAAGACTCTTCCTTCAATAAGTCGATAGTTGATCAATAGTAGAAAAGAAGACTAAGACTAAGCAGGGAGTTGTTAAGAGACCAAATGAAAAGATTGATACAAACGCCACGAAACCATCACCGACTTTGAGGTATTTTCTGCTAAGAAACTTTTTGAGAAATAAAACAAGCAAACATGGCAAAGGGAAGAATGAAAAACCTTCATGATCATTTAAATTCAATAAAATTCAAAAGAAAATGTATATGACATTAAAATCGCACAACCAAAGTTTTGTATCAACGTTTCCATACACCTTTAACTGTTTATATTTTCTTGATTGGTTTAAAGTTCTTGGCCAAAGTAATCTGACTTTAAGAAACCCAGATGCAGCAAGACTAACAGAAGAATATAATTCATGAAAATAGAGTCAATTAATAATTTGTAATCCTAACGATTCTGTAAAACATTTCTACTAATGACCGTAGTGAACGAAATGTCATTTTAGGGGGTGGACGGAATTTAGGTCACTTACTGTACATGCAGTGCCCATCACGATTTCTACTTAAAGGGATCAGTTAACACTTGTCACAGTAAATAGGGATTTAACCAAATTTACCATACAACAAAACTTCTATTTAAAATTTAAACTTCTTGAAATATGTTTCAGACCAATTTCGATCATATCAGCTCGGTGAAAAAACACAAGTTCCATCTCCACATATGAGAAATTTTCTGACTTAAAGTCAGGCAAAATGGTAACCATTTTGAGCAACTTAGGTAATGAAGTCAACTACATTACATAATTTGACTACTTTTAATGTCAATGTAGAGCTAAAGTATAAGACATTTACTAAAAACATACTTTAAAGTCATGAAATTTCCTACAGCAATTGCAAAATTAGAGCAGATACAGATACCAGCATGTATTTATTTACATTTGTATATGTTCTTTGCCTTTTTATTATGATTCCCTCGTAGGATGGTATACAGTGTTTATCTCAGACCTCTATAGTTTTGTACATTATTTATGTATTTAATTTGTTGCTCAGGTCAAATCTTTAAGTGATTGTTATATTTGTTTTATGAGCCACAGAGGCTTCTATTGTGACTCACTGAGTAGCAATGAATTACATTAAGAATGAGCCACTATGGTTACCATTTAGAAGGGATGAGCCACAACGTTTAAGTTAATAATATATTGGTGCGTAAAATGATTGGAAATTTGGCATTTCCCATAATTTGAAGAAAATTTCCCGAAATAAAGGGAATTTACCGAAATTTGAGAGAAATTCATAAAAATTAATGAATTTTCCCGAAAGTTGAAGATAACTTCTCGAAATATGAAGACAATTTTCCGAAAATGAAGGAAATTTTACAAAAATTGAAAAATAGTACTTGGCCTCAATCAACTTACTGCGGAGGGAGAAGGGGATTTGTCCCCGGGCTCCAGGTTCCTACGTCACTGCGCTATATAAGGCCTGCTTTAAAAAATAAAACAATATTTTGCACAAATTTATTTTGATGTTCGATTTCACATTTATAAAAGGTAATCCACTTCCATTCAAATATTTTAAGGTTCACAGCAGCAAATAGTAATTATATAAAATATATATATTACCCCCCGCACCCCTCTCCCATCCTCCACACACACACAATTGAGAAGAGGTAGCAAATCCTGGGAGTGTGATCAGAAGGTGGGAATTCCTGAGGGAGGAGGGGGAGTTCTGGAGGTGTGGGATGAGGTATATAGATAATCATTTCCTCAACCCGGGGAGGGGGTCTCGAAGATCAATGGGTGTGTCTCGAAAATCAGTTCCTCACGGGCCGAGGAGGGAGAAGGGAGTGGGGGGGGGGGTGGTCAAGAAAAATCAGTTCCTCAACGGGAAGCGGGCTCTGACTATTTATGGAACTGCCCAATATTGGTCAGACTTCAGCATAAAACAAGTTTGGCCACTTTAGATTAAAGACCTAACAACAATTTCTATGACCATGCTTGAGAGCAGGGATATGTTATTTGGGATAACATATCCCTGATGAGAGCAAGAATTTCTACCAGTCGTGAGAGATTTTTATTCTTATTCCTATTTCTTGGTAGGTATGTCGTGTTAACTGTTTACATTTCTATTGACACAGTGACAGTTAGCATATTAACTTGCATAAGCATATTGTAGAAAATATCAGACCGTTTTACTTACATTTAAATACTGAGTGGTAACCCACTAAACTGCTGTAGTGCTGTAGTGTATAGGCTATAGCTACACTTCTCATAGTGAGATAAACATGCCACTCAGTATGCCTGCGTCTGACAATACTTGTACAGCTGTATGGTTCTGCATAGTACACAGGCGTACAATTCTCACACACTGCACTTAGCTTGGCATACTCTACCTCTTAATATTCCTATGTCAGCATGCAATATCTCCGTAACTCTCTTCGTTTCTTCATTTTCTTTTGCAAAGAACAAATCCGGATTGCCATGTTTTACCAAGAAAAACTTCACGCTCTTTCTGAAAGCCAATTTAATTTTTAGTTGTACCATCATGATAAAATCCCGTTTAGAAAGACCTGCGTATTGACCGCCATTGTGTCGCGAGCTCACTTGCTATCAGGTTTCCAAATTTCATGGAGCTCAATTCGAAAGAGCTATAGATCTGTACCTATTGTTATAAAGCTTTAACACACTGGGAGACAGAATTTCCTGTGATGAAAACCAAAAGTCGTGGCTATTTTCAGTCCGGGGGAACAGAATATCCTAGGAAATATGGTCTGGCCGGACAGGTTACACGATTTCCTGTTCAACGGCTTTCACCCTTACGCATCATCTGCTGATCTTCAGATACTTAGTGTAGTGGTGGATCACTAGATATCTATAGATCATGCAAGTAGCTTTATCTGCTGAGATCGTATTATAAATATTTGCTCTAGAAGTTTCTGGGACAAGAAGTTTTTTTAATATATTTTTTATCCGATTGGATTGTCACCCCAATGCAGAACCCCAGTATAAGAGTGAGGACCCCTAGGTTTTTTTTTTTTGGTTTTTTTTAACGAGCTGCCCGGGTTTCACATCAGAGTTTCCTTCTCCTAGAAAGGTTGTCTATACTAAGACTGACAAGGCCAATCTCCCTGGGTTTTTTCTTGGGAGGGCAGATCCCCCTTCCTTCGGGGCTCCAAATCAAAGTCACTCTAGTTCGCACACTCTGGTAAAAGGTCATAATTGACAGTGTCATTGCAAACAAATTGACAAAACGTTATCAGATATCGGGAACCTACCTGTATTATCTATAAATAGACAGTTGTAACATGATCTGATGTCCCAGTGTAGAAAAATAATCTCGGGCCTTTGTAGTACCTTTATTTTCCTCATGGACGTGAATATCTTTGGATGTTCATAGGGCCATCGAGAGAAGAGCCAAAAGTAGGGTGCCAAAAGTATATATATATATATATATATATATATATATAAGATCAATATATATATATATATATATATATATATATATATATATATATATATATATATATATATATATATATATATATATATATATATATATATATATATATATATATATATATATATATATATATATATATATATATATATATACACCGTAAACTATTCAAATTGCTTGCATAGGGCCCCTAAAAACAGCCAGAATTTGTCGTTGTGCAGACTTATTCATGTACAATTTCAAATAAGAAAAATTGTGAAGGAAAGTTGACTCTTAAAAATCAAATTCGCCAGAACTTAATCGCTTACCATGGGACTTACCATGGGACAAAAATGGTACTTAGCCCCCTCCCATTCCCTTGTTAGCCCCCCCTCCCCTCCATTACATTTTTGGGAGGGCAGATCCCCTCTCTCCCGGTTCATACGCCACTGCCCAATGATATAAGATGAACTTGCTTGACTACCAGACTACAGACCAAATTCTACTTCAGTTCTGGATCTGCAAGTTTTTTTTATGAAGTTTGTGGGGAAGCACTTTTTATCATCCGCTTTACTATATAGCAATCATTTAAAACCTTAATTGGTGCATTTATGTGTTAAAATGAGACGCATCTATGTAATCTTTTACAATGGCACCAGGCTTGAAGCCAGGACTTTTCTCAAAGGGGACACAGACACTTCAATAGAGGCATATTCACGCAGGGGGAGAGGGTGCAGACCTTCAATGTCTTTGTCCTGCTGGAAAAAAGTAACCTTGCTACTGGGTAAGGTAAAAAGTAACCTTGCTACTTTTTTGGCCCTGCTAAAAAGACAGCCAATCCAGTCATGGCGGAAGGGTTGTAAAATAATTATCTGCTGAAAAAGGCAACAATACTACTGGGATAAGTGTTATTTGTTGTAGGAAGGAACTTGCCCCTATGTCACAAAAGGATTTTGATTTGGAAATGGTACCTTCTGTAATGACATGTTTTTCTTCAACTCTGAAAAGAATTTTTACATTTCACTTCTTCAATGTGATTTTATGATGGAGATTTATATTATAAGCCTCTCTCTATAGGTAAGGAAAAAGTATACCAGTTTTAAAAGATTGTCCTGCTGGTAGAGGTAACCATGACCACCTGATGACGCTGGGGATAGGTTTTAATAAATCTCAGAGTTGGCAAAAGTATCCATGCCCCTGGGGAAGTAAAAAGCAACCATACCAATGGGGAAGGGTTTTAGAATATTTCAGAGCTGGCAAAAGTGACCAAGGAACGGAGGGAAGGGTTTTAAAAGTATCCATGCTAATATGGGAATGGTTTTTTAGATCATTGCCCCTCTGAAAGGGTTTTCAAAGATTGACCAGTTGAAAAACCATGACCAACTGATGACAATGGGGAAAGGTTTTAAAAGTTTTTCGAGCGGGCAAAATTAACCAGGCCTACGGGGAAGAAAAAACAGCTATGACAACGAAGGAAGGGGAAGGGAGGGGGTTACAAGATTTCCGAGCTGGAAAAAGTGGCCAAGGAACTGGGGAAAGGGTTTTAAAAGTAATCATGTCAATGTGGCAAAGGGTTTTAAAAGTAGTGATGACATGGGGAATGGTTTTAAAAGATTTCCGCGTTGGAAAAGTAGCCATGCCTCTGGGGAAGGAAAAGCAGTCATGCCGATGGGACATAGGAACGAGTTTTAAAAGATTTCCGAGCTGGCAAAAGTAACTATGCCACCGGGGAAGGGAAATGCAGCCATACCAATTGGGAAAGTTTTTTAAAAGATTTCCGAGCTGGCAAAAATACCCAGCCAATGGGGATAGGGGGAAAACAGCCATATCGATGGGGAAGGGTTTTAAAAGATTGTGCTTCTGGAAAAGTGGCCATGGCATTGGAGGAATGGTTTTTAAAGATGTACGAGCTGGCTAAAGTAGTCATGCCACCGGGGAAGGAAAAGGCAGCCATGCTAACGGGGGAAGAGTTTTAAAAGATTGTCCCGCTTGAAAAGGTATAGCCATGCCGCTGGGGAAGGACTTTGAAAGATCAAAATCATCGCTTGCTTTCATTTTAATTATAGCCTAAGTATTTGTAATGCCTATTCTAACAGTCTAAACCTATTCTGGAAATTTAACACTCGATATTTTTGAAAATAACATTTTCTATGGTATTTCTTACTTTGGAAAAACTGTTACCAGGTCAGTGGGGTACTTCAGTATCCCACGATGACTTCACTGCTTTGTTTTGGCGGGCATGTTAACACGTAGATGTATATAGAAAAGACGAAAATTTCATGACAAAAAACAACAGAGAAAACTGTTTCATCACACAAAAATTATAAAAGATAAATGTAGGCTTCGTTAGAAATAATCAAAAGTATATGAATACTTGACTGATTACAAAGAAAACAAGGATAGGTTTCCGAAATACACGATGAACATAAAGGACAGTTATTCGTGAAAACTGCCCTCTAAGATTTCAAGTCAACGTGCATGAAAGCGCGTGTCATGTGAAATATTTGAGGGGAGGATGGATGGTGTTAGGCAGTAAGGCAAAGGTTGGCTGCTAGTTATAAGATTCAATTCACCCAATCCATCCATAACAAAAAGAAACTTGCATTTTATGAATGTGAGTCGGTTATTGCGGAGGAAACTCATAGACGAGGGCAGGGGCAAAATGGCGCATACTGGTCCAAGTGGAGTAACCGACCACCAAGACTATACTCAGCTAGTAGAATGAACAATGTTAGCATTTGTTTTTGGGGAAAATCGAAGTTGGGATCGGCACCCAAGCCCATCGGTCCAAGACCGGTGGACCATACGACTAGTCCACCCTTAAGAGGGCGACATTTCTTTTAATTGTGATTTTGGTGTTTCTAACCTGTTAAATCGTTTGCTTAGATCTAAAACATTGATATAGTAAATGATAGAATAAGAGACTAAAACGAGTTGTAAGATATGAGAATTTAAGTAATTGATCACGCATGTTGGTTTATCAAGGTTTATAACGTCCCAACATACATCCATTGGAGTATTTATGTCAAGACGCCCACGGCCGTTTTATTAACCAGTCCTGGAGCAGTGGTTGGAGACCCACCGGGAATCAAACCCGGGACGCTAGATTAGAAACCTGAAGCTTTACCGCACTGCCACAAAGGTCTCAAACTTTAGAAGAGAACGATTATAATTTTCAGTCGCTGTTGGCAAGAAATTCGCATTTTTATGCATGCGGGGGTAGAGAGCATAGGTCCTCTGGACGGATGAAACAAAAGTTAACATTTCTGGGGAGCAATTACCCTCTTGTCAACCGATACCTAAACTTGTGTCATCCACAAATAAATGCTTCAGAAAATGTTCCTTTACAACATTTCAATGAAAACATTCAAAAATATTTTTCCGTTTAAAGGGATATTGAAGTTTAAAGTGTGGCAAAATGCGTGTAGAAACGACTGAAATCAGACTAGTGACGTCACAGCCTCAAATTCCTTTAAGTCTTTATGTATGCTATTATATTTTGTCCTGCGATGTTGTAGCTTAAAAATCAATCGATATATCAGGAAAGGAGTCGAACAGAGTCAAGTAAGAGTAAATATCTGTGGAGTAGCTAAAGGGGGTAAGGGTGGCAATTTAGCTTGGATTCTGATTTTTTTTCCCCGTGCAAAAATGTCTATACTATAACTATACCACTGATAATTATAATTTACCATCTGAAAAATAGTTTAAGGAAAAAAAATTCATATAGTAAAAAAAGTTAAATTGATTTAAAACACATTAACAATTGTTAAGAATGTGAGTATTAGGACGCCAACCTTTCATAGTAGATTTACTACACTAGTTATTTCTACACAAATAAGGTAAGAATTCTAAACTGGAATATCACCTTAATGGAATGAATGCTTTCCTAACCATTTTGTTTCCTTGGAAGTCATGTTTCATATAAGATAAATTTGACCACTGAACTAATCCTTTAATCACAAACCCATGGTTAAGAATGCACATGCATGTTTACAATAGAGGACAGTTAATTAATCAATTACTTATTTCTTTATGATAGGAAACATATTTTTTTGAGAAGAGGTAGCCCATCGATTTACTTTAAAAAAATAAGTTTTGCTCATCTGTTCCTGTTTTTTTTCTCTAACAATTAGCAATGTAAATTTTTCATAGAATATATAAAAGACTTTTAGGATATGCAGATACGTAGCCTGTTGCCAGCCTTTCATTTATAAGTTCCTCAAAACTTTGAACTTGTATGATTTATAGGAATAAGATATTTTTTCTCACCAACTTGTTTTTTTAAATAAGTTGCACAGGCACAGAAATATCCCCTCTCACTTTCCCGTAATAACACTGAAAGGGGAACTCTACCAAAATTATGGGATCCCTAGAATATCATAATAAACATGTGATGTATACCAGCACTGGATAATAACCTTTGATGTAAATGTTCAAATCAACTGTAATCATTTTTCCTGAATGAAAATTGAGACCTCCATCGTTTTAAAAATCCCACAAATTAGCAAAAGACGCCCTCACTTTTTGACTAAGAGCTCATTCGGTGCAGTCACTGATCAATTCCATTATCAGTAATATCTCAAGTTTTAAAAACTGCCCAAAGATAAACAAGTTGCCTTTATAAATGTAAATACCACTCACACTTTACATTTGTCCATTATACAGATAAGATGTTAATGATTTAATGTTGATCGGTGAGGAAATTTAACCTTTGGCAAGATATTCTTTAACTTTATTTACATATCAAGTCCTCAATCCAGTTTTCTTAATGACTGCTTACATAGATATTTATATATAGATAGATATAGATATAGATATAAATATATATATATATATACACCTAAAAGATGATATTTTTAAAAGAGGCTCTTTTGGGAATCTAGCATAAGCTCAGAAAACGCCAGTTTGTGGACTGCTACAGAACGAATTATTTCTACGAGTACCTATTTCTTAAGCAGGAGAAACAATTTGCAAGTGACTTGTGCTCTCTCAAGAGATGGTCAAACCAGGGAGGTGCAATTAGCCTTTAATTTTTCATAAATGTTTTTTAGCCTGTTTTGGGTTTTTTAATCCAAAAAATATGCACATTTGTTATGTCATCAGTTGAATTACTTTCATCATTGATCCGATGCCACAAAAGTTAATAATACAGATAAACATATCCCAATTTAATGGGAAAATATTATTTTAAGAATATTGTTTTAGAAATTATTTCAAATACAGATCTTGAAATTTTCCTTTTAGTGTGTCCTTAATTGATTTTTTTTGTGATTTACAATGTCCCAACCAGACTCACCAGACCAAGAATGCTAGAGTGGAAAGTTGAAGCTTTAACCGCCCTGCCATGGAGGTCTCATAGTTCCAGGGGAGGCGGGGGGGGGGAGAGAAGGTTAATTTTGTCTTGGATTAGGGGGTGCAAAAGTCAATCAATCGGTTAAAATATGTCACTTTACAAAATTTTCTGGGGGGAAAGTAGAAGGGCAAGCGATCTTATGGGGGAAATTCTTCCCCCCCATGGCGCCGCCACTACTTAGTTTGCATGTTATAAGATGTTCTTGGAACTCGGATGCAGGAGTGGAAAATATAGCGGTCCATGACACCAATGATCTCAGAAATGTTTTCAAGTTTCCATAAAGAAAGGAAGGAAAAGGGGAAGAAGAAAAAATGAGAGGGGAGAAAAGATATGGAATAAAGAAACAAGAATATACAGAATTACAATTTTGTTTGGTTCCACAGAAAAACTTTTCAAGACTTTCTATGGTCCCAGAAGTAAAATGTTGTTTCTTCCCTACTTGATGAGACAGAACTTGTAAACGATGTATAATTTATGATACAAAATTTCAAGACTTTCCAGTTCAGAAACCAATACTCATTAATATAAGCAAAACTACACTAAACCTTTAAAGGATAACACAGACAAATTTTACAACTTCAAATTTGTATATTTGGAATTTTTATAACTAGATGTTTCAGCTCTGAAGTAGCAGATAAGTCAAAATGTGCATCTTTTAAACTGAGTGCTCTTGCATAAAAAGAGCTAATAAAGAAACTTTTCTTTTAAAATTTACAACATGTAAAAACTTCTCCTATTGCATCAAAATGTTTCATTTCATATAGCATAAAGTATCTCTTATAACAATGTAAGTTTATATACATAAATATTTACATCTACCATCATGAAAATAATCTTTCCAGAATTGGAGTCTAAAAGTTTTACAAATTTGTAAGTATTATTCTCAATAATAAGATTCCTTCCCGCTTTATTACCCACACGACTTAACGCATATACAGGGTTGGCAAAGTAAAACAACTTATACCAGTTTAAATACTAGGATACTAGAATGTCACCACTTAACAAGCAGTTCAATTTTTTTACGAGAGAACTTGGACTTCCCAACAATTTCATGTATAATTAAGGAAGCACTAAAAATAGTTGAATATCCACAATGGCATTCTAAAATGTTTCACAAAGTAATTATGTATGACAATATGATGAATAAGCACAAAAAAGGACAAAATGGTTCAATCCAATGAATGTGTGAAGTTCCCACAAAATTCAAAACAATAAGGTTAATATCAAAGAATGATTTACAGGAAAAGTTAAGTAGCAAAGTATTTTCACCTTGAATGATCAAGGATAATAACAGCAGCAATATTAAGGACATTTTGGTTGGTTTGGTTTGGTTTGTTGATGTTTAACGGCACTGGGACAGTCAGAGACAAATGTGCCAAGAGGGTGTTAATA